>JAHPZR010035675.1:0-23484 GCA_019787425.1 Platygyra sinensis
TGCTGTCTGGAGTCAGAGGAATAAGACAGGATACAGTTTAGCTAGATCACATATGAGATGGCACCTTTAGTTATTAATGGAGCTACAGGCTTTACACATCTTGAAAAGTTTAGCATAACTTTCTCAAGTTCTTTGTTTGTAATCCATGTTATATTCTCCATCATAAGCTATCCCTCTTCAATATGGCTAATTATTATCTCTTTGGTCTTTTTCTATAAGTAAACTACCACGACAATGTATTTTCAGGTTTCCATCAATTTTTAAAGGTAATTTTGTTTGTGGCCAAAATAACTCAAAATACTCTGCCTAAGCTCCTTTTCATTTATGACATCTCTTCCATTTACTATTCTCAATTGTGCTCAAATATTGATTGCCCAACAAAAATTGTTGGCTACATCTTTGACCTCACTGTCGCACTGATGTACATGCAGTATAACAACAGTATATTATAGAAATGACAAAATAGCTTGTAGTGTTTCATCACTTGAATCATTTATGGTTAGCAGAGACATCATGGATTTTATGTTTCAGATCAGAGATTTCAAAGCAAAGGTTGCCTATGATTGTAAATAATATTGCATTATACACTTTCCTCAAAACAGTTTTAAATCATTGTTGTTCACAAGTTTTCAATTTGACTGTGTAACCCCAAACGTTGTAGAAAAATCATTTTCATAATCTCCCCATTTTGCTTTAACCTCCCCCCTCCCCCCATCCCAAGTCCACTAGAAATTCCAGTTAATCTTCATACAATGTACATTTCAGTAGTTGACTTTTAGGACACCCTGGGCCTCCCTCTAATTTCCCATGACCATCAATGTAGTGCACTTCATTAGCTATACGGATATTAATTTCCTTGAACCACATAATGCCTACTAAGCATGGGAAGTTGAATTTGGCACTTCTAACAATAATGATAAAGTCAATACAGAATAATAGCCAGCCTATGCATGTACATTATTAAACAATTAGGTTTAAATTAAATCTACATGTACTAGCAACACTATTTGGCCAGGCCTTGTATGCACTTGCACTGACTTGCCATGATTTACACTCACTTTGATCAAATTTCCCTCCCGCAGAGTGACGCACAGCAACATGTAATCTATTTGTCAAATTAATAAATATACACAATGCCAAATGCACTGTCACCTTTGTCACCCTTTGTATGATCTGGTCACATGGTATGGAATAAATTATGTTGGGATGCAAATACATGTAACGCAGTGGGACTTCCAAAACAAAGGAAGGATCATGCAAAAGGCCTATTATGTCCCCTACATATGTTACAATTTTGTTGGCAAGAATTTTTCATGATAGATAATTTTTATAAACGGCAAACAGTGTCCTGAATAAGGAAATATTTTATTTTTACAATCTTGGAGCCTTTAGACTGTCCAGAACTGCAGATGCATTACATGCAGAAGTCTTTCTTTCCACAAAAGCTGTCATTTCTGTGAAATTGAATATTCAGACCCCATAAATATTAATAGTTCTTTCATTAATTCTTTCAGATTTCCGCCCTCCAAATAGAGGCTCTCCCATGGCTTCTCCGCACAGGAATTCCCCTGTGTCCTTTTCACACAGTGGGCATAGCGCTGATAGTGACAGCGGCAGTGCACAATATCTCTTTACTGATGTTGCTCACAGCAAGGGCCTGGTAACTGCCCTCAGGTTTTTGCGTCGAGATGAAGACTTGTGTGACATAGTGTTGCGAGTTGGCAGCACCAGTATTTCAGCTCACAAAGTGGTATTGGCTGCGTGTAGTCCTTACTTTAAAGCAATGTTTGCTGGTAAGTACAGTCAAACCTTGATGTACAGTCCTGTGCTTAGATACCTGATAGGCCTCTTGCACTGAAAGAGGTCACGTGACCAGTGCTCCCCTTAATCAGTGAGTAGTAATCTTGCTGATGCCAAAAATTGAAAGAACACATATTAAAAATTATCTTTCACCTGAAATTTGAAAGGAAACGCATTTAAAGGAAGATAGTTTATGGTACTTTGATTTTTCAACAAATTAGTACATGTATGATTTGTATTGGCCGCCATGTACTTTTTGCTTATAACTGTATCTTGTTAAATGTTTGAAAGTTACTTCCAGATACATGTGCTATAAACGTTACCACATCATCTTTTCAACATTTTCCTTGAAGTTTAAGTGCAAAATTTGTGTCAGAAAACGGTAATTCATAATTTTAAAAATCAAATTTTGATCACGTGACCTGCAGCTACGGACTTTTTCATTTTAAGCAAATGGTATGGATTTGAAAAACCAAATCACTATTATTTTGTTTAGGAGATGACCCACTAATAGTGTTTCGCAGGCAAAATCGTGTAACTTTCATTTTCATAGAAGCGATGTCACATGACCTCTTAGTGCAAGTGGCCTATTGATGTACCTAATCTGACTAGTCTTAGCCAAATCAATTATTATTAACTTTTGATTTTATTTTTGTTCAGGCTACCGAGCTTGACTTCTGGACACCCTAGCCTGTACAAGGTTGGGTGCCCGAAGGGCTCCCTAGAAATTTTCTTAGAGCACAGCCTTGACGTCAATCATCTCCTTTCTTCGTCATCTTTGTTCCTTTATGGTTTATTGTTATTTCTTTGTTTTTTTTTTCTATTTTCAGTTAGTAAACTATTACTATTTTCAGGTTGCCTTTACAGTGGGTTTTACAAAACATTTGACGAACGGTTTCCGAAGTTCGTTTGAAATTCCGGAAGTGCGCTACGAACTTGGTAATTTCATTACATAGTTGTCAATCAAATCGTGAACTTCGAAATGAAGTTGTAAATTTCACGCCAAATTTCGTTGGAAAGTTGCAAAGTTCGTCTCAAGCGAAGTCACCTCATTCGGTGTAGTTGGTTTGGTAAATTAAATATAACTTACAGTACTACAAATGAATTTAAACAAAGTGAAAACATTTCTCAACCAAGCAAGGCTTATTTTATGATCATGTAATTATTTGAGGTACAGAGGGACTCCACATCACAGATGGATGGCACGACTAGCATCTGGTTTAAAGTGGAAAATGAATGTAAATACAAAAGTTCAACAACACGGCAGACTGTGAAATGTTCTGTTTTTTGTGCTGTTTTTTCGCTCTGATAGAGTCAAACCACTATGCGGGGAAGTTCTATCTGAAGCTACCCGAGAATAAACCAACACAACAGAAATTGTATTCTATTTTTAGGCAGGTGTCGGATGACATCTGGGAAAATTCAGTTGCAAGGTTTGATAACCCATTTTAAAACTTATTTGTGTAGTAATTCCTAATTGACGTAACCACGATGTCTAAGGAAATTCCAAGATGATGTGACCGAATGGCGTGAACTTTTCTGGCAGTGAACTTGTTAACTTCCCAATGAAGTTTGGCGTGAAATTCGCAACTTCATTTCCAAATTCATGATTTGATTGACAACTACATAATGAAATTGCCAAGTTCGTAGCAAACTTCGGGAATTTTAAACGAACTTCGGAAACCGTTTGTCAAAAGTTTCGTGAAACGCATTGTAATTTAGCGGTTATGTACTTTTTATGTGGCCAAAGTAACTCAAAGTACATGTCCCTTGACTGAGCTCCTAAAAGTCTTGAGTATTTTAGCTACTGCTGGGATGGGTTGTCAGTTCATAACTGGATTTTCTCCCAAAGGGTAGAAACAAAACCAATTGTTAGACTTGACCTTGAGTAGACCTTCAATAACTAACCACTTGATGTACATGCAAATACAAGTGCAAGAAAATCATTCTCAATAACCCTAGACCAAAAAAATTCCTTCAAAACTTGCCCAAAGGGCAAGTACATGTAATGGACAGAATACACTACATGTACACACATGAAGCTGGACTGAAAAATTCAATCACCAACCCCAGACTATCAGACAGGGATTTCTTTATATGCTGCATCCAAGTGTTCCTACATGTATAAATTTATACTACTAGGACATGCCATGATGGCTCTAACCAGGGCTTGAATTCAGACCACTTGATCCAGAGTCCACCGTGTTAACCGTAGTTACCATTAATTAAATTAATATTTAATCAACAGGGGGCCTTTCAGAGAGTCGGCAGAGCACTGTGACGTTACAAGAACTTGATGAACGTGCAATGGAAACCATTGTAGATTTTTTCTATAGTGGTGAAATTGAGATTTCAGAGAACAATGTTCAGGACCTTCTACCTGTGACTTGTGTTCTGCAAGTACAATCTGTGCAACAGGCTTGTTGTGAGTTCCTGAAAAGGCAACTTAGTTCTGAAAACTGTCTTGGTAAGTTAATTAGCAGCCCTAGTATACACATTGTAGAGCTTTTCTTGCAAGTTTATAATGTTTGAATGAGAAGAAGTTGGTAGACACTACTGGATCACATTCAATTACACAATGTCCAGTGTTGTTAATGAGATCTCTCTTAAGATAATACAATCATGTAATACTGTAGACTCTATGCAAAAATGGCTACCTTGATATTATTCTTTTGTTAGCAATTAAAGTAGCCTCACTAACCTTGTTTTTGCCCAGAACGAGGTTAGTGAGGGCTATTTTGAATACGAACAAAAGAATAATTTGAAGATAGCCATTTTTGCATAGGTTCCATTATGATATTGCAGTTGTTACTTTGCCAGAAGCAAGTAAAGTTGTGTACATGAGTAACTTACGTTACATTAGGGAGCTTATACATTGTGAATAATAACAATGGCAATGCAGTAATCTAAAACTTGAATTCATTTTAAATTTATGATGATTTTGTCTAAAGCTGAACCTCAAAATTATTGTACTACATGTAGATCTGTTCTGTGTGCCTATCGGTCTTAAAACTTGCCAATAAAATCTAAAAATGCTCCAAAAGGAAATACAAAAATTTAGATGATGTGGTGCTTCACATTCTCTTTTAAACCCAGAACATCATCATTTCACATTGTTGATTTGCAGAGACAGCTACAAAAATGTACAAAGATTTACAAGGCCTGTACACAGCTATACATGTATTGCTCTGCTCCTTAAACATTTTGTCTGATGACATTCTTGTTGCTGTTGATATTGCAGCTTGCCTATTTATATATAAGCTCCCTTAATTTACTGTAATTGGGCAAGTTGAATTACCTCAGTCAGTGCACCCAATTCTTTTCTTGCCTGATGTCAGGGGTTAGAACTACAGACTGCAGCAATTATTTTATGTGATAATTATGCAATTAATGAAGATATGAATCTTCAACATACAAATGTTTGTGCATAATCAGTCAATTTTATTGCCTGATGAAGACTGCATTTAGTAGTGAGCTGTACATGTCACAAAATTGCAAACTACATCTCAGTTGACTACATTGTCTGAGATAAAATAATGATGATACATGCAGAGCTGTCATTAAAAAACTATCTCCTTTAACCCTTTAATGCCCAATAGTGACTTATAGATTTTACTCTGTCTAACGCCAGACGACTTTACGCATCAAAGGGAGACCCCTTGGGCACTAAAGGGTTAAGGTCCATAACCCATGGCATCTGTTAGGGCTGAGTATGATTGATTTCCCTTGAATCTGGAGGTGAAGTTGCCCTGCTGTTGATAGAATTCACACATAAAGTAACAAATTTGCTACGAGTGTGGAGACCAAGGCTACAGTTGATTAAAAACTTAATGACAGCCCCGACATGTATGATATAAATTACACTCTAATGCTCAAAACATCAGCTTTAGAAGCTCTTTACATGTATGGTGGCCCATTCACATAATCATCCCAGTTGATAAAAGCAAATTATCAAACAAACAAGCAGATGAGCAATCATAACAGATAGAACAAACAACCAAAACAACAAACCATTCAATACATCTCAGTGCCTTTCTGCTTTGCGGGTCAACGACTTTGAACGTCGTCAAGTTCTCATGCATGTAGATCTTCTAGAATCTCCTTTTCTTCAAGATTTGTATCAGTTGCATGTATCATTATTGTAAAACAAAAACAAAGAGTACTGTTGTCTTTAGTTAAGATAAATAAAATTATTGTTGATTGTTTGCAGGAATAAGTGCTTTTGCTGATCGGCATGATTGTACAGCTTTAGTGTCATCTTCAGAATCATTTGCTAGGCAGCACTTTATTGATGTTGTTCAGAGTGAAGAGTTTATGGAAATCTCTGCTAAGCAGTTAGCTCGGCTCTTGTATGATGATGACCTCACTGTCCAATCTGAGGAGCGAGCGTTTGAAGCTGCTTTAGCCTGGATCAAATATGATCCTGATGTGAGACAGGTACAGTAAGTCTGTAAAGTTCCTTATTACAGTATGGCCAGCTCTGTTTGCAGGCAAGATAAATGGACTCCTCTGCTGTGATTGGTTACCTCTGTAGTCATGTTCTCTCTTGCCTGCTCGGGATTACCGGCTTTGTCCCGTAACAAGATAGTGTTCTTTTTCTATTGTACATGTAATAAATCCTTTATTGCTCAAGCTTGTTTTGTCCAGATACATGTACAGGATATTGGCCTTGTTCTTTTTTGTGTGTGGACCAAGTTGAAGATGAGGTCCATAAACATGTAAAAGAAGAACAGACCAATATCGCACAATCTTGACCCAATGAGCTTGGTCAATGATCCATATTATGTACTAAATAGCAACCCTTGCACTTCAGTAATGTCTCAGATTTAGCAGGTTTTTTGTATGGGTACTTTCAGGGGCCACTATTTTTTTTGGGTGGCTTTAACTTATTGTAAGCCAGTCAATAATATTAAAGTGTAACTTGGGGAGAAAACATTGATTTGTTTAACACATGTACAAAATAAAAAAATGTATATTACATATAATCAAATTACAACTGGCATTTAGCAAGCACACAATTGCGACAAAGTGATCAATTTCTCACCATGCAGTGAGGTTCTGTGCAGTGGCGCTTCAAGAGGACTAGCTTTGCTAGACTCATTACTGTGATTTAACAAGTGAACAACATTCAGGACTTCTTTCTGACAGCTATGGAATTTTGACAACAACAACATCAACAACAAGATTTAGATGAACTGTAACATTACTAAATAACTAATTGAACAAGAAATAAATTAAAAATACATACAGTTGCTGGTCACCCAAAATAACTAAAGAGCTAAACTAGTTGGGTGACCACCATTTATTAATTGAAAATAGGTATAAGGTCAGGAAAGAGGCATTTTACATTTTACTTTTTACACACTTAATTAGATTACAGGACAAATAATTCTTAAACAAGTATACAATAATAAATTAAAAATAAATAAATAAGTAGATAAATAAATAACAGAAACACCAAAATATAACAGTAGTAGTAAAACTTAATAGAACTTAATGAAATGCTTGGTTGATTCTTTTTTGAATAAATGAGGAGTTAGAATTTTAAATCTCTCATCAGTTTCATTCCACAATTTAGGTCCATTATATCGAATATTAAATTTACCATTGCTTTTGATTGCTTTTTCAGGAGCGTTTTTCTGTTGTTCACGATGCCAAGCTTAAATGTATATTCAGACTTTTGAATTATTTACAGTATTACTACCTCGCAAGTTCCAAAATCAAACTACCAATTCTCCTTAAGTGTATTTATTGGTTACATTTCTTTTTATTCCAGTGTTGGAAATATGTTACAATGAGATGAGATGTTGAAATGTAACATATTGATCTGTTGCCTTTTTCTTGTTCAGGAATCGGCTGCTGAAATCTTCAGCAATGTCAGGTTTCCTCTGCTGTCAGCTGAATTTTTGATGGACAGAGTGGCAACAGAGGAAATTATGAGAAACAACAGAGCCTGCAGGTAAACTTTATTGTTCAAAAGCTTTTTATCTGATAATTGTATGTTGTATCAAGCTCATTTTTTAGGTGAATCTCTTGTGCTACAATGTACATGTATACAGGTTTTGTATCATTGTGCGTCATTGATAATGGCAAATGACTACATCTGGTACTGAATCGATCATAAACAATCCTTAAGCACCATTGTCCACGTGTTAAGCTCATGGATCATATCTTTTCCACCGTTTTCAAGTTTGTACCATCCGTGCCTCCCACTGCGTACACACCATGTCATTTAACACTTCACAACCCCCACCCAAAAACTGACACTGGTTCATACGAGATATCTCCCGTCCATTTACCAACTTTGGGATCATAATACTCGGCTGTGTTGAGCGCATAGAGCCGTCGAAACCACCTGACAATGAAAATACACTTTACTTAAGCGAAGTTTGTCTTAGGCAATGAAGTTATACGGGTCATATGTAGCTAAAACGAGCGGCGGGAAAAGCCTGTTGATATATTTGTACGAGGGTATTCTCACTTCGCGTAGAGAGTAATTCGCGCTTGAGTTGGTATGCATTTCGACGTCTAGTGATTGGTTTAAAAAGAAGACGAGGAGTTAAAACAAAACCATGCAGACGTTTTCCCCGGTTTTTGCGGCTACAACGTTTTTTCTTCGAGTTTTGATAACATCGGGTTTAGTTTTAAGACATTTATTGAAACTTCAAAATTAGTCGAAAAGGCCTTCATCCTGTCTGGCTGAAGAAGTCATACGAGCTTTACAAACTCGAAGAAACTCAAAGGCTCCTACATGACGTACCTAATGCGTATATTCTCCCGTTTCCAGCCGTGACACCCACACCGTTGCGACTCGACGACATAGGCACAGATGGCACCCACACATTAGCATATGGTCAAACCTCTCCACTGTCTCCAGCCTGGAGGAGTCGTCACTGCCCCCACAGATGTAAAGAAAAGACCCCAGTGAACCGACATCTGCCCCCCAACGGCAAATGTTCATGTCGCCTAGATAGGAAGAGGAGAAAAGGTTTGTTTAACTTACTGAAGTCCTCAAAATACCCCGGAGAGGGGAAGACCCATATAAAAAGGACGTGGCGGCTCGTCAGAAATTAAAAAAAAAAAACCTAAGACGCACCAAGTTTCTTGTGTTGTGGGCGTGGCTTGAAATTTATTTCACCCCAAAAAAGGACCAATTCTAAAACAAACACATTCTGGGAAGGGGTCCTTCTTAACTACAGATTTAGAACACCGAGTTGCTACGGGAATACTGAAGGTGACATTTAGAGGAAAGTTATTTTTGGAGCGTTTTGTAATGCATAATGGCAAACTGTATGCGAGAGAACGTTTGCTTTAAAAAAACTATGATTTTCATGTGCGTAACACTAGCCGTAGCACTTTTATGAGAAGAGAAAGAGTTAAGATTCTTCCTAAGAATCGTTCACATTCTCCAAACTACAGAGTACTTAGTCGTTTCACGTTGTTGTTTTTCAGAGGACGGCAAAGAAATGTACAAAGATCTATAACGCACGTGCACAGTCGTTTGTCTTGGTCATTGAACCTTTTGTTCGACGACGTCCTCGCTGCCGTTGCCCTCGTGGTTTGCTTAAGGTTCCTTACAAGGCAAACTAACTGCTGTAGCGAGTCCGGGTAGTGAAACTAAAAGCCAGTGCGTTGGTGAGCTTCATAACCTCACTAGGTGATCAGTTTTACATGTACCTTTATCAACTTCAAGTGGATGAACAGCTAAGGACGGTAACAATCTTATGTAAACTACGAGCAGACCCTCTTTGCACGAAACTCTGCGGCTAAGAACGCAAAAAAGAACGCAACACGAGTGAACAGTCGAGAGCGTGCGAGACGCTCGCGCTACTCGCGACCACGGTTTTGCTACTTGAATGGCATGCTCGCGTGTTACGCTCGCAGTCACACTTGCAAGCTTCACTTGGGTTGGTGTTCTTCTCCACAGATTTTCGAGCAAAAGAGAAACTGCTCGCAACAACAACAATGTTAAGTAACAAAGCGAGCTTACCAATAGGTTTCCATTTTCTTTCTTTGGGGTCATATTTTTCTCCACTTTTACTGGCTTCCCTGCGGCTCATTCCGCCAATAGCATACAGCACATGATTGACAGATGTTGGTCTCCTGGGAACCACTCTGTGAGTGTGAATCTGAGATTTACGCTTCGGAATTAGAAGACATTCCGTAGCCTCCAGCAAAAGATCACTGTTAATGGAAGACAAAAAATTAGTAGCACTCAGTGCATTTATTAGAAAAAAAGCTTGAACTTCTGAGCAATTCATCTAGTTTAAACAAAAGAAATCATACATGTAACCCATGACGGCGCTTAGATATCTGATCTTAATTACCGTGGATTTTTCACGATTTTGCAACGCTATTTTCTGCATTTGAATCAGTTTCCAATTGAGAAGATATACAAAACACTAAAGGCAGTCAGTGCTTCATCACATTTCCAAACAACTCGCATTTCGTCCAAAAAAATTTTCCACGGTGTTCGGAAAAATTGGTAAGAAAATTTCTCTCGTGTTTGATATGTAATAGCGATAGAACTGAGTGGAGTCCAACCTGGTCTGTAATCAAACGAGTGATAACAAACCGGACGACCGCGCAGCAGGAGTCTGATTTGTTTATCACGAGTATGATTAATTACAGGCAGACAAACAAATTCTTATTACCAGTTAATCATAAAAATTTCAATTTCCGAGAAAAGAAGAATGCCAAACTTATGAAAGATAGGGAAATTTTGCTTTAAAAGACTGACAAAGGAGGCGTAAATAATTGTTTTTGATTGAAACCAAGGTTGTGAGTGGTCGATTTAAACTACAACTTTGAATGTGATTGGTTGATTTAAGGTTACCAAGCACCTTCAGACCGAACATTTTGTTGAAATTTTGATTTGTAGGTTAATGTTTAGGTCTAATGATGGCGGAGAAAATACAGTTTTTTCGTTTTTACCCGGAAGTAAAACTTTCGTGTCTGATTGACAGGCCGTAGGCAACCTGTTGACGTATATGCAGTCAACCGCGACGGTTTTCGCGGGAATCTCGTAGTGAACACACGCTGATTGGCTCAGTTATCTGAGAACCCGGTTGACTGTGTTTGTGGGCGGAGTTTGTTTGCGAAGCAAGAAAATTTTTTCAGCGCTGTTTTCTCGAATTTTTTAACCAGAAGGGGACACTTAAAGAGCTACAAGTCAAAGGGAGTTTGTTCGATTGCTCTCAATTTTTGACAGTAGCTAGTTTTACATATAAACAACAAAAACGTGTTCCGAATTTTTTATTTGTAAATACATTTTTTTTCAAGAGCGATTTTTGTACGATCACTCCACGTTTTTTTAATCCTATTTCAAAAATGTTCTGTAATTTTTCACTGAAATTGAATATGGCAAATCGCTGACACGGTTTTTTAGCGCTTTGGCCCTGGAAACGGAGGAACACATTAAATAAGTGAAAAACAAAATTCGCTTTGACATGTGACGTTCAAAAGGTGATTCGGGCGCTCCATTTAGAAGTCGTGAAAAATTCAACAATTCATTTATTTTCAAAATTTTTGGTATAGTCTGATAACCAGTCCTATAAGCTTTAATTTGATATGGGGGTTTAGGTATCTACAGTTTAAACCGGACGCACTACACCGCTTGTACACGAGACCCCCCTGAAGGTGCACGGTAACCTTAAATGTAAACTATATCTTTAAATATGATTGGCTTATTGAACTGTCCGATGACAAACTGTTCAATAATAAACTGTCTGATGGCAACTTGGCAAGTGAATTAGAGGAAAATAGGAGTTTTTTAAACCCATCACAATGGAGAAAATTGTAATTTTTATGATTAATTATGATATATTATTATAATACCCATTAGCTTCCGAGTTAACAAGGCAATCGTCATCTGTCAGTGAATAGTCATCAATAAGAACCAGTTAGAATTTTTAAGGCCCTGGCTAAACGGACTGGCAAGTAGTAAAAAGAAGAATTTGAACTTGGGTAGGGACTTGCACTGGGTGGCCAAACAGACTCACAAGTACACAAGAGTTCCCCTCCCCCGCTTCCTTCCCCGGCTTGAAAGTGATGCTGACACATTTTGTAATTTTGTAATTCAATGGCTTATACACGTAGTTTCAGGTTGACCTAAAAACAAATCGACGTCACTGAACCTGGCTTGACTTGGGCAGGGTGGCCAAAATTAATGGTGAAAAATTTGCTTCCTAATTTGATCTCTACCAAAGCGAGTGCAAGTCATCCATCACAAGTCAATGCAAGCGTACACAAGGACTGGCCAAACAGGGTTCAACTACATGTAGACTCAAGTTTTCAACCTGGCATCTACTTATGAGTCTGTTTCATCTGGGCTTAAGGATTGTTTATGATCGATTCAGTACCAGATGTAGTCATTTGCCATTATCAATGACGCACAATGATACAAAACCTGTATACATGTACATTGTAGCACAAGAGATTCACCTAAAAAATGAGCTTGATACAACATACAATTATCAGATAAAAAGCTTTTGAACAATAAAGTTTACCTGCAGGCTCTGTTGTTTCTCATAATTTCCTCTGTTGCCACTCTGTCCATCAAAAATTCAGCTGACAGCAGAGGAAACCTGACATTGCTGAAGATTTCAGCAGCCGATTCCTGAACAAGAAAAAGGCAACAGATCAATATGTTACATTTCAACATCTCATCTCATTGTAACATATTTCCAACACTGGAATAAAAAGAAATGTAACCAATAAATACACTTAAGGAGAATTGGTAGTTTGATTTTGGAACTTGCGAGGTAGTAATACTGTAAATAATTCAAAAGTCTGAATATACATTTAAGCTTGGCATCGTGAACAACAGAAAAACGCTCCTGAAAAAGCAATCAAAAGCAATGGTAAATTTAATATTCGATATAATGGACCTAAATTGTGGAATGAAACTGATGAGAGATTTAAAATTCTAACTCCTCATTTATTCAAAAAAGAATCAACCAAGCATTTCATTAAGTTCTATTAAGTTTTACTACTACTGTTATATTTTGGTGTTTCTGTTATTTATTTATCTACTTATTTATTTATTTTTAATTTATTATTGTATACTTGTTTAAGAATTATTTGTCCTGTAATCTAATTAAGTGTGTAAAAAGTAAAATGTAAAATGCCTCTTTCCTGACCTTATACCTATTTTCAATTAATAAATGGTGGTCACCCAACTAGTTTAGCTCTTTAGTTATTTTGGGTGACCAGCAACTGTATGTATTTTTAATTTATTTCTTGTTCAATTAGTTATTTAGTAATGTTACAGTTCATCTAAATCTTGTTGTTGATGTTGTTGTTGTCAAAATTCCATAGCTGTCAGAAAGAAGTCCTGAATGTTGTTCACTTGTTAAATCACAGTAATGAGTCTAGCAAAGCTAGTCCTCTTGAAGCGCCACTGCACAGAACCTCACTGCATGGTGAGAAATTGATCACTTTGTCGCAATTGTGTGCTTGCTAAATGCCAGTTGTAATTTGATTATATGTAATATACATTTTTTTATTTTGTACATGTGTTAAACAAATCAATGTTTTCTCCCCAAGTTACACTTTAATATTATTGACTGGCTTACAATAAGTTAAAGCCACCCAAAAAAAATAGTGGCCCCCTGAAAGTACCCATACAAAAAACCTGCTAAATCTGAGACATTACTGAAGTGCAAGGGTTGCTATTTAGTACATAATATGGATCATTGACCAAGCTCATTGGGTCAAGATTGTGCGATATTGGTCTGTTCTTCTTTTACATGTTTATGGACCTCATCTTCAACTTGGTCCACACACAAAAAAGAACAAGGCCAATATCCTGTACATGTATCTGGACAAAACAAGCTTGAGCAATAAAGGATTTATTACATGTACAATAGAAAAAGAACACTATCTTGTTACGGGACAAAGCCGGTAATCCCGAGCAGGCAAGAGAGAACATGACTACAGAGGTAACCAATCACAGCAGAGGAGTCCATTTATCTTGCCTGCAAACAGAGCTGGCCATACTGTAATAAGGAACTTTACAGACTTACTGTACCTGTCTCACATCAGGATCATATTTGATCCAGGCTAAAGCAGCTTCAAACGCTCGCTCCTCAGATTGGACAGTGAGGTCATCATCATACAAGAGCCGAGCTAACTGCTTAGCAGAGATTTCCATAAACTCTTCACTCTGAACAACATCAATAAAGTGCTGCCTAGCAAATGATTCTGAAGATGACACTAAAGCTGTACAATCATGCCGATCAGCAAAAGCACTTATTCCTGCAAACAATCAACAATAATTTTATTTATCTTAACTAAAGACAACAGTACTCTTTGTTTTTGTTTTACAATAATGATACATGCAACTGATACAAATCTTGAAGAAAAGGAGATTCTAGAAGATCTACATGCATGAGAACTTGACGACGTTCAAAGTCGTTGACCCGCAAAGCAGAAAGGCACTGAGATGTATTGAATGGTTTGTTGTTTTGGTTGTTTGTTCTATCTGTTATGATTGCTCATCTGCTTGTTTGTTTGATAATTTGCTTTTATCAACTGGGATGATTATGTGAATGGGCCACCATACATGTAAAGAGCTTCTAAAGCTGATGTTTTGAGCATTAGAGTGTAATTTATATCATACATGTCGGGGCTGTCATTAAGTTTTTAATCAACTGTAGCCTTGGTCTCCACACTCGTAGCAAATTTGTTACTTTATGTGTGAATTCTATCAACAGCAGGGCAACTTCACCTCCAGATTCAAGGGAAATCAATCATACTCAGCCCTAACAGATGCCATGGGTTATGGACCTTAACCCTTTAGTGCCCAAGGGGTCTCCCTTTGATGCGTAAAGTCGTCTGGCGTTAGACAGAGTAAAATCTATAAGTCACTATTGGGCATTAAAGGGTTAAAGGAGATAGTTTTTTAATGACAGCTCTGCATGTATCATCATTATTTTATCTCAGACAATGTAGTCAACTGAGATGTAGTTTGCAATTTTGTGACATGTACAGCTCACTACTAAATGCAGTCTTCATCAGGCAATAAAATTGACTGATTATGCACAAACATTTGTATGTTGAAGATTCATATCTTCATTAATTGCATAATTATCACATAAAATAATTGCTGCAGTCTGTAGTTCTAACCCCTGACATCAGGCAAGAAAAGAATTGGGTGCACTGACTGAGGTAATTCAACTTGCCCAATTACAGTAAATTAAGGGAGCTTATATATAAATAGGCAAGCTGCAATATCAACAGCAACAAGAATGTCATCAGACAAAATGTTTAAGGAGCAGAGCAATACATGTATAGCTGTGTACAGGCCTTGTAAATCTTTGTACATTTTTGTAGCTGTCTCTGCAAATCAACAATGTGAAATGATGATGTTCTGGGTTTAAAAGAGAATGTGAAGCACCACATCATCTAAATTTTTGTATTTCCTTTTGGAGCATTTTTAGATTTTATTGGCAAGTTTTAAGACCGATAGGCACACAGAACAGATCTACATGTAGTACAATAATTTTGAGGTTCAGCTTTAGACAAAATCATCATAAATTTAAAATGAATTCAAGTTTTAGATTACTGCATTGCCATTGTTATTATTCACAATGTATAAGCTCCCTAATGTAACGTAAGTTACTCATGTACACAACTTTACTTGCTTCTGGCAAAGTAACAACTGCAATATCATAATGGAACCTATGCAAAAATGGCTATCTTCAAATTATTCTTTTGTTCGTATTCAAAATAGCCCTCACTAACCTCGTTCTGGGCAAAAACAAGGTTAGTGAGGCTACTTTAATTGCTAACAAAAGAATAATATCAAGGTAGCCATTTTTGCATAGAGTCTACAGTATTACATGATTGTATTATCTTAAGAGAGATCTCATTAACAACACTGGACATTGTGTAATTGAATGTGATCCAGTAGTGTCTACCAACTTCTTCTCATTCAAACATTATAAACTTGCAAGAAAAGCTCTACAATGTGTATACTAGGGCTGCTAATTAACTTACCAAGACAGTTTTCAGAACTAAGTTGCCTTTTCAGGAACTCACAACAAGCCTGTTGCACAGATTGTACTTGCAGAACACAAGTCACAGGTAGAAGGTCCTGAACATTGTTCTCTGAAATCTCAATTTCACCACTATAGAAAAAATCTACAATGGTTTCCATTGCACGTTCATCAAGTTCTTGTAACGTCACAGTGCTCTGCCGACTCTCTGAAAGGCCCCCTGTTGATTAAATATTAATTTAATTAATGGTAACTACGGTTAACACGGTGGACTCTGGATCAAGTGGTCTGAATTCAAGCCCTGGTTAGAGCCATCATGGCATGTCCTAGTAGTATAAATTTATACATGTAGGAACACTTGGATGCAGCATATAAAGAAATCCCTGTCTGATAGTCTGGGGTTGGTGATTGAATTTTTCAGTCCAGCTTCATGTGTGTACATGTAGTGTATTCTGTCCATTACATGTACTTGCCCTTTGGGCAAGTTTTGAAGGAATTTTTTTGGTCTAGGGTTATTGAGAATGATTTTCTTGCACTTGTATTTGCATGTACATCAAGTGGTTAGTTATTGAAGGTCTACTCAAGGTCAAGTCTAACAATTGGTTTTGTTTCTACCCTTTGGGAGAAAATCCAGTTATGAACTGACAACCCATCCCAGCAGTAGCTAAAATACTCAAGACTTTTAGGAGCTCAGTCAAGGGACATGTACTTTGAGTTACTTTGGCCACATAAAAAGTACATAACCGCTAAATTACAATGCGTTTCACGAAACTTTTGACAAACGGTTTCCGAAGTTCGTTTAAAATTCCCGAAGTTTGCTACGAACTTGGCAATTTCATTATGTAGTTGTCAATCAAATCATGAATTTGGAAATGAAGTTGCGAATTTCACGCCAAACTTCATTGGGAAGTTAACAAGTTCACTGCCAGAAAAGTTCACGCCATTCGGTCACATCATCTTGGAATTTCCTTAGACATCGTGGTTACGTCAATTAGGAATTACTACACAAATAAGTTTTAAAATGGGTTATCAAACCTTGCAACTGAATTTTCCCAGATGTCATCCGACACCTGCCTAAAAATAGAATACAATTTCTGTTGTGTTGGTTTATTCTCGGGTAGCTTCAGATAGAACTTCCCCGCATAGTGGTTTGACTCTATCAGAGCGAAAAAACAGCACAAAAAACAGAACATTTCACAGTCTGCCGTGTTGTTGAACTTTTGTATTTACATTCATTTTCCACTTTAAACCAGATGCTAGTCGTGCCATCCATCTGTGATGTGGAGTCCCTCTGTACCTCAAATAATTACATGATCATAAAATAAGCCTTGCTTGGTTGAGAAATGTTTTCACTTTGTTTAAATTCATTTGTAGTACTGTAAGTTATATTTAATTTACCAAACCAACTACACCGAATGAGGTGACTTCGCTTGAGACGAACTTTGCAACTTTCCAACGAAATTTGGCGTGAAATTTACAACTTCATTTCGAAGTTCACGATTTGATTGACAACTATGTAATGAAATTACCAAGTTCGTAGCGCACTTCCGGAATTTCAAACGAACTTCGGAAACCGTTCGTCAAATGTTTTGTAAAACCCACTGTAAAGGCAACCTGAAAATAGTAATAGTTTACTAACTGAAAATAGAAAAAAAAAACAAAGAAATAACAATAAACCATAAAGGAACAAAGATGACGAAGAAAGGAGATGATTGACGTCAAGGCTGTGCTCTAAGAAAATTTCTAGGGAGCCCTTCGGGCACCCAACCTTGTACAGGCTAGGGTGTCCAGAAGTCAAGCTCGGTAGCCTGAACAAAAATAAAATCAAAAGTTAATAATAATTGATTTGGCTAAGACTAGTCAGATTAGGTACATCAATAGGCCACTTGCACTAAGAGGTCATGTGACATCGCTTCTATGAAAATGAAAGTTACACGATTTTGCCTGCGAAACACTATTAGTGGGTCATCTCCTAAACAAAATAATAGTGATTTGGTTTTTCAAATCCATACCATTTGCTTAAAATGAAAAAGTCCGTAGCTGCAGGTCACGTGATCAAAATTTGATTTTTAAAATTATGAATTACCGTTTTCTGACACAAATTTTGCACTTAAACTTCAAGGAAAATGTTGAAAAGATGATGTGGTAACGTTTATAGCACATGTATCTGGAAGTAACTTTCAAACATTTAACAAGATACAGTTATAAGCAAAAAGTACATGGCGGCCAATACAAATCATACATGTACTAATTTGTTGAAAAATCAAAGTACCATAAACTATCTTCCTTTAAATGCGTTTCCTTTCAAATTTCAGGTGAAAGATAATTTTTAATATGTGTTCTTTCAATTTTTGGCATCAGCAAGATTACTACTCACTGATTAAGGGGAGCACTGGTCACGTGACCTCTTTCAGTGCAAGAGGCCTATCAGGTATCTAAGCACAGGACTGTACATCAAGGTTTGACTGTACTTACCAGCAAACATTGCTTTAAAGTAAGGACTACACGCAGCCAATACCACTTTGTGAGCTGAAATACTGGTGCTGCCAACTCGCAACACTATGTCACACAAGTCTTCATCTCGACGCAAAAACCTGAGGGCAGTTACCAGGCCCTTGCTGTGAGCAACATCAGTAAAGAGATATTGTGCACTGCCGCTGTCACTATCAGCGCTATGCCCACTGTGTGAAAAGGACACAGGGGAATTCCTGTGCGGAGAAGCCATGGGAGAGCCTCTATTTGGAGGGCGGAAATCTGAAAGAATTAATGAAAGAACTATTAATATTTATGGGGTCTGAATATTCAATTTCACAGAAATGACAGCTTTTGTGGAAAGAAAGACTTCTGCATGTAATGCATCTGCAGTTCTGGACAGTCTAAAGGCTCCAAGATTGTAAAAATAAAATATTTCCTTATTCAGGACACTGTTTGCCGTTTATAAAAATTATCTATCATGAAAAATTCTTGCCAACAAAATTGTAACATATGTAGGGGACATAATAGGCCTTTTGCATGATCCTTCCTTTGTTTTGGAAGTCCCACTGCGTTACATGTATTTGCATCCCAACATAATTTATTCCATACCATGTGACCAGATCATACAAAGGGTGACAAAGGTGACAGTGCATTTGGCATTGTGTATATTTATTAATTTGACAAATAGATTACATGTTGCTGTGCGTCACTCTGCGGGAGGGAAATTTGATCAAAGTGAGTGTAAATCATGGCAAGTCAGTGCAAGTGCATACAAGGCCTGGCCAAATAGTGTTGCTAGTACATGTAGATTTAATTTAAACCTAATTGTTTAATAATGTACATGCATAGGCTGGCTATTATTCTGTATTGACTTTATCATTATTGTTAGAAGTGCCAAATTCAACTTCCCATGCTTAGTAGGCATTATGTGGTTCAAGGAAATTAATATCCGTATAGCTAATGAAGTGCACTACATTGATGGTCATGGGAAATTAGAGGGAGGCCCAGGGTGTCCTAAAAGTCAACTACTGAAATGTACATTGTATGAAGATTAACTGGAATTTCTAGTGGACTTGGGATGGGGGGAGGGGGGAGGTTAAAGCAAAATGGGGAGATTATGAAAATGATTTTTCTACAACGTTTGGGGTTACACAGTCAAATTGAAAACTTGTGAACAACAATGATTTAAAACTGTTTTGAGGAAAGTGTATAATGCAATATTATTTACAATCATAGGCAACCTTTGCTTTGAAATCTCTGATCTGAAACATAAAATCCATGATGTCTCTGCTAACCATAAATGATTCAAGTGATGAAACACTACAAGCTATTTTGTCATTTCTATAATATACTGTTGTTATACTGCATGTACATCAGTGCGACAGTGAGGTCAAAGATGTAGCCAACAATTTTTGTTGGGCAATCAATATTTGAGCACAATTGAGAATAGTAAATGGAAGAGATGTCATAAATGAAAAGGAGCTTAGGCAGAGTATTTTGAGTTATTTTGGCCACAAACAAAATTACCTTTAAAAATTGATGGAAACCTGAAAATACATTGTCGTGGTAGTTTACTTATAGAAAAAGACCAAAGAGATAATAATTAGCCATATTGAAGAGGGATAGCTTATGATGGAGAATATAACATGGATTACAAACAAAGAACTTGAGAAAGTTATGCTAAACTTTTCAAGATGTGTAAAGCCTGTAGCTCCATTAATAACTAAAGGTGCCATCTCATATGTGATCTAGCTAAACTGTATCCTGTCTTATTCCTCTGACTCCAGACAGCATCTGTACCCCACAAACATACACTGAACACCCTGACTGAACACCAAGCTAAAGGAAATTCTTAGTTTTTCTTTACACACTGGGTTCCAAATTGTTCTGATCTTGAGCAATATTTTGTGCAATATTCTTAGATGATGGAATTCTTATCACAAAAGAAATTTCAAACTAACCCAATATACATGTAATACTTAGCTTCAGTATCTATATATCGCTGTCAAGAAATATTTTTGTTTGTTTGGTGAAATGCTGCTAAACTTACAAAATTACCAACCTTTGAATCTAAGCATTGCTTCTTATCATCAAACTCATCAAAAACTTTCTTTGAAATCACTCTTTTTTAGACCAAAACTCATCAATATTTAAGTGAAAACCTATACTTTCAAATACAGTTTACACTTGACTTGAAAATCGAGTGTTATAAAATATTGAAATACAATTCACACCTTTAGAAAAGGAATGTGGTAACTATAAGCTTTAAATGCCCTTAAATATGTCAGCAAATATCGGACACTTTTGCTTACAGATATCGACAGGGCTAGTTTAATCTTGCCCAACCAAGAAGTTTGCAAAAAAGTTGATTATTAAAAAAATGTTATCAATCCCAGTTATGTAGCTGGTTTGAAGCAAAAGTTTCACACCTATGAAATACAGTGGACTGAAACAAAAACTTACGTTCATTATTTCTCACCTGTGCATGTTTTAATGTTCCAATTCATGCAAATTTAAATTTATAATTAGTTCGATTCGTGATCACGGCCGAAAACGGAAATCATCCTGATTGCAAGTTCAAATTTTTGTCACACACTTACGAAATATTTAACAAAGAAAACTACATTTCGTCTAAAGATCGCACAAAATTCGAGGTACCCGTAAGTGAAGGTACTTTAAAATTCACCAGGGCTTTAAAAAGAAGCAACATAATTTCCGGTTTTGATCGATCTTGGGAAATTTACATTGTACGTGCTTTATTTTGACCACCTACAGAGATAAACTGTAAAACATCCAAACAGTCACCTTAGACGACATCACAAAGATTATTCGACCACACGAAAACCCGATAATAATTAAGCTTACGATCGTGTCCTTCCTTACACAAATACCCGCTCTTATGACCGACAATATAAACAATAAAAGCTGGAACATTAGCTTAAATGGCCCAGGCTGTCGGATTTATCGTTCGTGAATTTCCTTCACATTAGGCTTATTATAACAAAGCAAAATCTACTTCAACCATCAGGATTGACATTGACACATTGTTTTGGTTTCTCTCACAAAATAAATGCCTACTGCAGTCGCTATCATAACATAACTCATTGAAGAGAGCTACTAACTTTCAATATTTTTCAAAACATTTTGCATTCTTCATTTGCCATGGTGTTGGTATTAGAATGAAACAACGCTGCCGGTGAAGCTAAAAACACGCGGCTTTCAAACTCATGCAGAAACATTTACCCGTACTCAATGAATTACATGAACCTACCCACCAATTAGACGCCGTTTTCTGTGCTGTAAATGACCTCACATAAAAAAAAATTCTGGAAAACACACAACCTTCGTGCTCCTTCCAACCTTTATGCTCGTAGGAAAGGACCCAGTGTGACTGACGTCATCATCTACCGCCAAATTTGGAAATGGCGGCATTTGTATCAAAGCACTCGCACTTCCGGTGCGTAGTCACGAATATTCCATCCCGGGTGGGAGAGGGGGGCGGGTAATCCCTGAAAAAGTGGATCGGGGAGTGCGGCGCGCTTTCCAAAACCCTTAGCCTATCTATGACTAAAATCTGCAATTTTCCCCACTCTATTAATGACCTGACCAAAAATATGCCCTCCATTACCACTTGCACAGTTGCTCTAAACATAGCTTATGAAGGGTTTTGATGATGGTCTAATCGATAATGACAAAAAAGTTTCCTTTTTAAATCCTCCGTTTATTGTCATATTTAGTCTACATGTAAAGAGTAAGTCTGCATACAAACCAAGAGGCCATGTGAGTGATGCTGGTGGTCATCTCTGGTTTCTGTAGCAAGAAGTGACAAGGAGTATTTCTACTCCCACCGGGATCTGAAATGCTAGTCCATCCCAGGGTTACCCCCCCCCCCCCAAAAAAGGGTTACCCCCTCCTCCCTGAGCATTAAGTTTGCCAGTACCTCTTTATACTCCTTGGGTGGAGAGAGGCACTGTGAGAGTAAAGTGTCTTGCCCAAGAGAGTAACACACCCTGCCCAGGGCTCAATCCAACCCCCAGCCACTAGATTTGGTCTGGAGTCAAACAAACTATACATGAGGCAACTATGCCCAGTACAGCACGACATGTTATTACATCTCTGCTCTCCTACCATAACCTAAAATACAGAATGAATTTTTTGATGGCTCAGAAGCCCCATTTGATATCCAAAAAAGGATATAAATTTTTTCAAGCCGTTTTTTTCCTTATCCAGTTTTTCACAAATTTCAGATGTCTTTGGTATTTTCTAGGCCTCGTCAATCAGACAGATTGCCAAAAAGTAATTGAATTTACTAAACACTGGATCTGTTTGTCCAATCTGAGATACTAGGCAATATTCTACCTGGCATTTCAACTGTTTCTTAAGACTGTCTAAGAGTCCTTTCAAATAAATACTTCCCAGGCCTGTTTGTTTTGCCCTCTCACTTAAATTAAGTAAAGGATTAAACTGCACATGATCCGAAAAATAAGTCATTTTAAAAATACACTCATTTAAAAGGCTTTTCAAAGTAGAGTAAAATGGTGTTTTTTCTTTTCATGATATCTTTTTTGTTCCAGAGATATTCAAGTTTTCCTATTAGGTATGCAAATTGGGTCACTGATGATGTAATTGGTTGTGCAAGTACAGTGGTGTGACACAAAATTAAGAATATCTCCGTGTTACAGGTTCAAATGTTTTTAGTGGTCGGAGAAGTTTGTAGTCTAATCAGAACTCAGGGATTCCGGAAACACAACAGGAAATTTTTAATCCACACGAACGCAGTATTTCCACACAGGACTTCTCTACAAGCACACGCTAGGCTTGTAACTACATCAACAACAAGATTTAGATGAACTGTAACATTACTAAATAACTAATTGAACAAGAAATAAATTAAAAATACATACAGTTGCTGGTCACCCAAAATAACTAAAGAGCTAAACTAGTTGGGTGACCACCATTTATTAATTGAAAATAGGTATAAGGTCAGGAAAGAGGCATTTTACATTTTACTTTTTACACACTTAATTAGATTACAGGACAAATAATTCTTAAACAAGTATACAATAATAAATTAAAAATAAATAAATAAGTAGATAAATAAATAACAGAAACACCAAAATATAACAGTAGTAGTAAAACTTAATAGAACTTAATGAAATGCTTGGTTGATTCTTTTTTGAATAAATGAGGAGTTAGAATTTTAAATCTC
>JAHPZR010035676.1:0-21110 GCA_019787425.1 Platygyra sinensis
GAATGTCAGGAAAGCGAAAGAGTGTTTTATCCTGAAATATTCATTGCACGTCGTCCACGTTCTAGAAAATTGTAAAAACGACTCGAGAAAGAGTTGCAGTATGATCCGAAGTAATAAAGTTGCTGAAATTTAAACAATTTAAGACGAAATCCGATAGGAAATCGTAAAATCGAGTAAGTTTAGTTTTTTGAAAAAAAAGTACCTTGTATCAGGATAATTTTAGGTATTTTACAGTCCTTTTTAGATTTTCTTAAAGCTTAGTATATAAATAATTGCTTGAAATAACACCGAGACCAATTTCCCATAGGAACTTCAAAGTTCAGAAACATTGTGCAAACACAGGTAAAATCAGGATCATCAGTCTCACTTCACCAGTACTTTCAAACGTTCATGCGAACTTCAACATTTGCTTTCGACATTTGGTGTTGTCAGAAATGGTTTATTTTGGGAAGATATCAAGTTTCAAGTTTTATTTATGTACAGGTAAAATAGTCGCACGGAAGTTTGGGAAACGATGTACATAGTCACGGTACAAAGTTTTTATCCACTTGTTACTCGACTTTCTGAATCAGTTTCGTTTTCAGAAGGTATTCTTTCCTACCATCTTGGCCATTTCAGTAGATTACTACGTATTCTCTGTGTCACTACCGGCCAAAAGTACCCGCATTTTCCGTGTTTCGTTGTTGGAAATGCGATCGAATCAGTGAAAAACCTTCGTAGCTAATATGACCGCGCTGGGTATCTGCAGCTCACGAAATATAGATTGACATTTCAATGTACACCAATATTACAGAGGTGTTGGGATACGGTCGAAGCATCATGAGAACGTTTTTTAACATTTTCGCATATTTCAGTTTTTGCAAATTTTGCAATTTTCGCAAATTTCAATTTTTCCTTTTCAAAATGGTTGAAAGCAACGAAAACAGTATTTTGAAAATAAGAAAACAGAGGAAACCGGGATACTTTGGACTGTCTGCTATTTGACCCAAATTATATAACACATGAAAAGGAAAATGTTGAATTTCCTTGAGAAACATAAATAAGATGTCTTGTGCGAGACCAATATTTTCTGCAGTGGGGTTGTGTTTTCCTTTCGGGATGCACACTTTTAAGGTTGGAGAGTGAATCCGCCATGTACGCGCCTTATACCCAAGGTAATCCCTGTTAAGTTATTCTTAGGCATGGTACCAGTTCTTTCGTGGATTTTACTCACGCGTTGCGTGGATGTGTTTGTGAAGGATCTCTATATGTTTCGCTTCGTTTCGTTTGAAAGCGAAGAAAATCCTCAAACGCTGTGAGGATGTCTTCTTTGATATTTTAATTATAAGCAAAGGAGCTTCGGCTCTCGCTATATTTTAATACATTGCGAAACTTAATAGGAGATTGAATAAGAGACAGATGTGCCCTCCACAGACATTAACAGCTGAATGAACGACAGAGAAATGAGTAGGAACACGAGTGCGAAGCAAACAAATGCAAAACATGCTAGGCAACAGAACAAACAGATGGTCGAAAATGAAGACGCTCACCGCCCAAGAAGCAAAATGCAGTTTGAGCAACATGGGTCACAACGCCAAAGACAACGTCGATAAATAACGACTTTATATTCGACCTACGAATCTCGTGAGAATTTAGATCCATTCAGTTTGTCTATACTGTCAGAAATATCCCAAACAGAATATGTAAAAGAGCGTCAAAATTCGAAATTAAAAATAAGCCGTCGTAGTTCACGTTCTCTCATATGAGCAGAATGTGGCTATTTTACGTTGTGGTTTCGTAAAGAACGGCATAGAAACGAACAAAGGATTATAACGCACGCTTACACAGCCATTGTACTCGTTGCCGTTGCAGTTGTCGTGGTTTACTCATGATTAAACTCCCTAAAACCGAATAATTGACAAAATAATGAAAAGCCAGACGAACACAAAGCAAACGAAAGCTCAGCCGAACACAAAGAGGGCTAAGAGTGCAAAAAACATCTCTGGTACGAAATGTCTTTTGAAAATCAAAACATATAAATGACTTTTCAGCACATTTCCCGCCATTTCGTCTCAGGTAGTTTCGAGAAAGTCGCTAGGATCCGCTAGGGCTGTCCACGCATCGTGCGGGTAACATCCTCAACTGGGTACCATGTTTAAAAATAGGCAGTCAATGACAGCACGTGGCTACTGCTGTTATTATTTAGAACGCTGCAGTAAAACAAATCATTTTGCAATAAAAGAGGTCATAAAACGAGCTAATATGAAAACGTTTTCGCACTCGTAGCTTATTAGAAACATGCCGACTGGTTTCTTGCACCATAGTTAATAGAGGAGAATGGTTATGAAACCCGACAAAGTTCTTTGTTGAAGCTAGGTTTTTGTTCGCTTTTATTTTTGGCCTTACCGTGCAAAATACACAATAGTTGTTTACTCCGTACTGAGAAACTAATCAATAGAAACGTGTTAGTTACGTAACTCGTGCATAGTGTTTGAGCGCAAAACAAAAGGTTTTGCACGGTCATGGACCTTGGCATCTTTGTTTGCTCCTTTGATGTTTGCCGGGCTTCCAAGCCATTCCGCTTCATTAACTATGCTTGCACCGCGCAAAATATGCCGATCTCCAAATTTGTACAGATAAGACTTTCGGTAGTTTAAATTTAATATCTTACCTCTAAGTTAGTTGGCTTTAGATGAAGGGTGCAGAAAAAAAAAGCACCGTGATTTTGAAGTAAAATTGTGCAGGAAAATTAAAACTTCGATTGTGCGGGTAGTTGTGCGAGATTATTGACGAGCCAATGTTCTTGCCAAGTTCTAAGGAAATTCAGCATTGACAAAGTATTGCCAAATTTACTTCACTAGTAGTTCAAATATACTTAGCAGGCTTAGCAATCGCCAATTCCGAGATGAAAAAAGCTGCGTTTGACTGCTTAAGAAAATCACGTTACGTGACTCGAACTAGACGAGTGAAGCCAAAATAAAATAGCAAAACAGACTGCAGCATCTTCAGGGGTGGATCCAGAGTAGTTCAAGTGATTTCCAGAAATCACTCAACTGTTTCAAAATCTGCGTTTCTTATTTCTCAGGTTCGTTATTGCAGTTCGAGAAATCAATTATCCTTCTTATTTTATTGATCATTATGAAATACACCTTAAAAAAAACGTGTTGCATCTCGTTATCCCGTTGATTACGCAAGCAAACCCAGCTGTTCTCGGGCGAATGGGCCCTTTGCAGCTGGGGTCACGTGACCATATTTTTCCTAAAAATCTTTTGTATTATGGGCTATAACTTAAAGAATGCCAGAAATGGAAAGAGCATATCAAAAATACCAAAGTGGCAAAGTTTGAGATCCCTAGCATTAAAGAATGAGATTTTATGGCGGTTTGAATTTCAAAAAAAATAAGAAGATTTGTATGGAAATAGTTGCTGAAGAGCAAGGCCTTGCTCTCCAGCAACTTTTTCCATACAAATCTTCTTGATTTTTTTAAAATTCAAACCGCCATAAAATCTCATTTTTTAATGCCAAGGGCTTCAAACTTGGCCGTTTTGATGTTTTCGACACGCTTTTTCCATGTCTGGCATTCTTAAAGTCGCAGCCCATAATTTTATGAAAAGTAGGTCACGTGATGGCTTAGCTGCAAAGGGCCTATTCGACGAGTTTTTGCCGTGGATATTTCCGAGAACAACGTGATTAGGCACGGCGAGAGAAAATTTGTACGCAGGGGGTGGGCCTGGATGGTATATGGATCTTTTCACAAATCACTCAAAACCCTGCTCGATTGGCCAGAAACACTCACATTGTCTTGCACTTCACAGAGTACAAATAACGCTTAAGACGAGTACAAATATCACGTGGTATTTGTACTCCAGAGGACCGGTTTGACAGGTTTCCTGCCGTTGACCAATCAGTTAGCTGGATTTCCCGCGCCAATTTCGTTCCGTTTTGCATACTTCTGTCACGCATTCCCTGTAAATAAATATGATGATAAATCTCTTATTAGACGTTTTGTTGTGTAGTATCGCTGAGAATTTTTACTCGTTGTTTGTATTGTGACTCGCCCTACGGGCTCGCCAAAATACGGCACAACTCGTAAAAATACTCAGCGATACTACACAACAAAACGTCTAATAAGATATATATACGCACGCTAAGCATGAACCAATTCTTAAATATTAAACGAAAATAAACTTTTAACGTCACGCAAATGTCGCGCAAGCGTCAAAGAGTCACAGAAACACTAAGTTAAGCCAACTTTTAGTACGTTTAAACTTAGAAACATGTTCAGCGTCAAAGATTCAGTAGCGTTAGGTCAACGTTCGCGCGTCGTTTATAAATTTTTGGTGTGCTGGCTGTAATGCTAGCTACATTGGCGAGAACACTCGTCACATTTGTACACCTGTGAGCACCTCTTATCAGACAAGTCTTCGCATGTTTACAGGCACCTGCAGTAATCTATGAGCTGTCATAACTCTTGTGCTACAGAATGTTTCACGATCTTAGATTCTGCCGCCTCAAAATTCCAAATTAAGATCAAAGAGGCATTGCATACACTCTTTTTTTTCTATAAGAATATATTTTATAAGAATATCGAGGCTGAAATTTGCGAAATTTTAAGAATATTTCAAGAATAAAGCCGAGGCTGAAATTTTGAAAAGGATAGATATAATTTTGTGTGTTGAAACATCTGTAAATACAATACAATTTTATGTTTTTACCTAAACCGTATAAAATTATTCCTTTCTCTGAACGGCGAGACTAGCCAACAAAACGAGAAAACCTGCACTAGCTGTGGGAAACGTTCAACGCTAATGACAGTTCGATGAACGATACATGTAATACAAATGTACAGTATTCAGCACAAAAGACACGGATGATAAACTAAACCGCAAAAAAGTATTAAAATGTTAAACGTCATAAGCTATAATTTTAAGAATCATAAGAATAATGCAAGAATATTTTCAGCCCAAAATCGGCAGAAAAATAAGAATATTCAGCCTGAGCCGGAAAAACAACATTCTTATATAAAAACAAGAGTGTATTAAGTGGGAAAATCCCATTCTTAATCAGCAGTTGAAGCATCTAGATTTGTCTCTTTCCTTCAATTATGTTATTCCTTTCGTCTTTTATTTTATTGTTCTTGTTATACGCGCGCTATTTTTGTTTTCCGCGTATTTCACATTTAAATTGTAACGCAAATTTTGACGCGTAATTTTGTAACGTACAACCGTGAAAAGCTCATTTGCAACTGAAGATGACATGAGAATGTCAAAACATGTTTTGTATATTGAAAAGTGTCGTTTCTTTACTGAGAGTTGAAAAGAAAAGAATGCAAAGCTGCTAAAGATATTTTCGTTTCAGTGTTCAATGGATCGTTCCTCACTTGTCAAGCCACTGACAAGAGACCGGTCTCGGTTGAATTTCAAATCTTCCAATTGTCAAGCACTGTTTTGATATGTCACGACCTTTACATAAATGTTTGTAAAGCAAACACAAAATTCTAAATTATAATTAAAGGAAGTTGACGTAAGTCAGGGGCTTATTAATAAGTTGTTGCATTTCCTTGCAGCATATCCCTGATCTAAACTAGCCTAAATCAGCTTTTTGTGTCGTAAGGGTTTCAAATGCCCCTGTAGCTGAACCATCTTCTGTCCTGCCTTCCTTTCACGCTTCAGGAATCCCTCTTATAGGTCTTGCAGACAGAAAGTGCCAGTTTACGCGAATATACTTTTTGTTTCTTCCTTTTCTACCCGCGAGCAGAGGTCCCTTCGATCTTACCCGCCCCCCAGGGACCTGTGCTCGCATGGTAGTTCCGGCTGAAGCAACGAATTCCAGAAATGTTGAAGATCTGCATGCCTCATCCCCAGAGATTCCGGCTCGGCCTACAAATTTAAACCACCTACTGCACACTATTGGGAAAGATAAAGTAGAGCAAAGAAAGCTACTTAGCCAAAAGTAAATATCACATTTATTGAATGATCTCTCAGCGGTATTACTGTTCAGCAAGTAGGCATTGCGTGCCTCTGAAAATACGATGACCTTTTTTTCGACCGTTGCCTGACGTGCGCTGTATGACGCTAGCAAGGCTCTAGTTGGGTCTGTAACTACAATTTATCCAGCTTGGATCTTTTAACTTTCTGCATTTACAAGAGTTCAACTGATCTTGTAATCCTATCTTGGTGATTTTACCGAGCGGCAAAATAACCATGGCTGTAAAAATAATTTTTGAATATTCGTGTGACAGCTGTCATTACATTCTGGCAACACTTTCATTTGGTTTTCATTTGGGATTCTTTGATATTTTCAGGTGAAGAGTAAACATGGAGCGTTTTATGTTAGTCGTCGTTCTCTGCTTCGTTTGGACGCACCAGGCTTTCAGCGACAGTAAGTACACTACAAATGCTACATTTTCTCCCCGGGGGGTACTCCCTTATATGGGCTATATAGGTATATGCGGCCCCAAAGGGTAGGGTTTTTCAGCCGTTTTGGTCATAAATAGGGTATCGATTTTAGCTGATTTCGGCCATTTTGGTCATAAATAGGGTATGGTTTTTGTACTCTAGCCCTACGATGGGTAAGTTCTTAAACTTAGAAGCCACTTTTTCATCATTATCGAGAAGAAAAGCAACAAAAGCCCTTCACAAATTATGTTAAAGGTAATTCAACATTGGTCTGAACTAGATATCCAGTTATAAGGCAGGTCTGAAACAGGATTTTGATGTATGGTTCAGGTCATAAATAGGGTTTCGAATTTTTGGTCAGGTCATAGTAGTAAGGAAAGGCCGGTTCTCCAACAAGGACACAGGGACACAGTGACGTCACAATACCCTAGGGGTTGACGTCATCATGATGACATCATAATCTAAAAATATTATACTGACATCATCGGGATGGGGTGTCATTGGAAGTATTACGTCATAATCTTAAAATGGGTAGAATGATGTCATAGAATTATTTTTAGTACCAGAGGTCATGTGATTTTTTCATTATAAATACGTTAAAACCTCAAAGGTATGCTATCTTGAGCAACTAGCAAAGGAAGTTGAATACACAGCTTGAAATCATGATTGGTAAATTTCAAAGAAGAAATCTACTGGTGGATGAAATTGAAATACAAGCACTGCTGCTAAGAAACAAAATTGCAGACATTATACAGGAGGGACCACGGTTTCCGGATTTTTGCTGTGGAATCGCTGTGGAATAAATTAACTTTGATCTAAAATTGCTGTGGAATACATTAACGGGGTGATGTCATAAGTTATTGCCTTGTATTTGTAAATAAATTGCTGTGGAATGCATTAACATGTTCTGGTCGTTACTGCTGTGGTTTCTAATTAACTGATTTATCCAGGCTAACCAGCCCCAAAAACTGGTTTCTTCACACTCGCCTAGACTTGCTCGTTAATAATTAACCCTGATTGGAAAAAATCTCTTTCGTGTTAAAATTATAAGAGCGAATTTTAACGAAAGCGCTTGGGAAATAATTCGTTCGAGCTCGTTGTTTGGAAAATTATGTTCCCTGTTTATCAACATGGCTTCCGTTACCGATGTTGCGAAGTTCAAGCTCTTTTGGACGCTTGTTTAACTGTCCGTCGGATTCGGAAATGTTGACAAGCGCAAATTTTTGAAAGCGTAATAAGGTTCTCTAGCTTTCTTTCAAAACGTTCTCCGATTTTCGAAACCGGGCTCTTTTAACCCCGATTGGTTTAGGTAGAATCTATCATGCTTTTATTCTCAGCTTTGCTGATGAGAGAGAGAATTAATTCTTAGCTAACTGCTCGAGTTTTCCGCTCCGTTAGTCACGCAGTGCCTCTTACTTTTAACCCCCGATTTGCATACTGACAAACTCGAACGGAGAAACCCATGGGACAGCTCTGTCATTGAAATGACAACAATAGAAGTTCAGAGCGCTAATGAATCGTCAACACGCGACAATAAATATTTTTGAACAGCACGTTTTCTTAAGAGACTTTATTGCTTGTTAATAGTGATATGATTCAAATACACAGAGATTTGAAATGAATAAAAATACATTTATTGACAACGAAAGCTCCAACAACTACGAAATATACATCTCAGTCATTATGAAAATCTACGATTGCGAATTAAATTGATTTCTATTTGGTCTATGAACCTAATAGACAACACAAAACAACTGTTAAATATTCAAGACCGAGAAAATGAACAAGTGCTTTTCGAAGACTTTTATTGCAATCCATTTTAACTCAGTGTTTACAACTCTCTGAGCTCTAACTTGTCAAGTACTACAGTTTGTTCTTTCAATGCGGGCATGATCCAGAAACAACAATATGACGAATAAATTCAGTCTTCACTGGGAAAATATAAGCTCATTTTCGATGTTTTCATGTTTTCGTGACACGTTACACCACAGTCATTACAATGGGCAAAGACGTCTTTTATATGTTCGTTGTCAACCGGGATGTCGTAACCACAAATGGGACAAATAGAATAGTTATCGTGCCAAAAGCATCCGGGACACTTAACCACTGCAGTTACGGACATATTTCTATTTTGACAATGGCGACATGGTTTCGAGGTCTCTTGTTGCATGATTCTTTCAGACTGATCAGACTCGCTATCACTTTCCTCATCACTGCTTTCAGATTGACTTTCCTCGCCTTCACTACCGTCGCTACGGTCGCTGTCATCATCACCTTCCCTTTTGACGAGTGCGGTTCGAGCATGAAGCGAATGGTACATTGGGATGATGACGAAAATGGAGAAAGCGAAATGGAGCCTTTTGAGGAAGCAAGCGAGACAGATGTCTCTGACGATGAGCAAAGCAACGATGACGAACCACGAATTAAAGATGTTTTAGAGAATCTCTCAAAACCCGTTTCCAGAGAACGCGCTTCTGACCTGTTACACAGTATGGCTGCTTCCAAAGATATTCTGTTTTGGACCCCACGTGGGCAAATACTTCGAAAAAACCGCATAATCCCTGTAACAAACATCGCTGAGTTAGTGGAATACATACTGCTGCCTCATAACGATGAGGTAATCAAGCCCAGAGCGCTTAATACCTTCCTGGATGGCCTGGCAGAGTTAGGAGTTGACAAGCGTTTAATAAAAAACAAGAAGATTTTGAGCGATTTACTAGAAAAAGAAAAGGTTTATCGAGAGAACGAAAGGGAAGGTGATGATGACAGCGACCGTAGCGACGGTAGTGAAGGCGAGGAAAGTCAATCTGAAAGCAGTGATGAGGAAAGTGATAGCGAGTCTGATCAGTCTGAAAGAATCATGCAACAAGAGACCTCGAAACCATGTCGTCATTGTCAAAATAGAAATATGTCCGTAACTGCAGTGGTTAAGTGTCCCGGATGCTTTTGGCACGATAACTATTCTATTTGTCCCATTTGTGGTTACGACATCCCGGTTGACAACGAACATATAAAAGACGTCTTTGCCCATTGTAATGACTGTGGTGCAACGTGTCACGAAAACATGAAAACATCGAAAATGAGCTTATATTTTCCCAGTGAAGACTGAATTTATTCGTCATATTGTTGTTTCTGGATCATGCCCGCATTGAAAGAACAAACTGTAGTACTTGACAAGTTAGAGCTCAGAGAGTTGTAAACACTGAGTTAAAATGGATTGCAATAAAAGTCTTCGAAAAGCACTTGTTCATTTTCTCGGTCTTGAATATTTAACAGTTGTTTTGTGTTGTCTATTAGGTTCATAGACCAAATAGAAATCAATTTAATTCGCAATCGTAGATTTTCATAATGACTGAGATGTATATTTCGTAGTTGTTGGAGCTTTCGTTGTCAATAAATGTATTTTTATTCATTTCAAATCTCTGTGTATTTGAATCATATCACTATTAACAAGCAATAAAGTCTCTTAAGAAAACGTGCTGTTCAAAAATATTTATTGTCGCGTGTTGACGATTCATTAGCGCTCTGAACTTCTATTGTTGTCATTTCAATGACAGAGCTGTCCCATGGGTTTCTCCGTTCGAGTTTGTCAGTATGCAAATCGGGGGTTAAAAGTAAGAGGCACTGCGTGACTAACGGAGCGGAAAACTCGAGCAGTTAGCTAAGAATTAATTCTCTCTCTCATCAGCAAAGCTGAGAATAAAAGCATGATAGATTCTACCTAAACCAATCGGGGTTAAAAGAGCCCGGTTTCGAAAATCGGAGAACGTTTTGAAAGAAAGCTAGAGAACCTTATTACGCTTTCAAAAATTTGCGCTTGTCAACATTTCCGAATCCGACGGACAGTTAAACAAGCGTCCAAAAGAGCTTGAACTTCGCAACATCGGTAACGGAAGCCATGTTGATAAACAGGGAACATAATTTTCCAAACAACGAGCTCGAACGAATTATTTCCCAAGCGCTTTCGTTAAAATTCGCTCTTATAATTTTAACACGAAAGAGATTTTTTCCAATCAGGGTTAATTATTAACGAGCAAGTCTAGGCGAGTGTGAAGAAACCAGTTTTTGGGGCTGGTTAGCCTGGATAAATCAGTTAATTAGAAACCACAGCAGTAACGACCAGAACATGTTAATGCATTCCACAGCAATTTATTTACAAATACAAGGCAATAACTTATGACATCACCCCGTTAATGTATTCCACAGCAATTTTAGATCAAAGTTAATTTATTCCACAGCGATTCCACAGCAAAAATCCGGAAACCGTGGTCCCTCCTGTATAATGTCTGCAATTTTGTTTCTTAGCAGCAGTGCTTGTATTTCAATTTCATCCACCAGTAGATTTCTTCTTTGAAATTTACCAATCATGATTTCAAGCTGTGTATTCAACTTCCTTTGCTAGTTGCTCAAGATAGCATACCTTTGAGGTTTTAACGTATTTATAATGAAAAAATCACATGACCTCTGGTACTAAAAATAATTCTATGACATCATTCTACCCATTTTAAGATTATGACGTAATACTTCCAATGACACCCCATCCCGATGATGTCAGTATAATATTTTTAGATTATGATGTCATCATGATGACGTCAACCCCTAGGGTATTGTGACGTCACTGTGTCCCTGTGTCCTTGTTGGAGAACCGGCCTTTCCTTACTACTATGACCTGACCAAAAATTCGAAACCCTATTTATGACCTGAACCATACATCAAAATCCTGTTTCAGACCTGCCTTATAACTGGATATCTAGTTCAGACCAATGTTGAATTACCTTTAACATAATTTGTGAAGGGCTTTTGTTGCTTTTCTTCTCGATAATGATGAAAAAGTGGCTTCTAAGTTTAAGAACTTACCCATCGTAGGGCTAGAGTACAAAAACCATACCCTATTTATGACCAAAATGGCCGAAATCAGCTAAAATCGATACCCTATTTATGACCAAAACGGCTGAAAAACCCTACCCTTTGGGGCCGCATATACCTATATAGCCCATATAAGGGAGTACCCCCCGGGGAGAAAATGTAGCATTTGTAGTGTACTTACTGTCGCTGAAAGCCTGGTGCGTCCAAACGAAGCAGAGAACGACGACTAACATAAAACGCTCCATGTTTACTCTTCACCTGAAAATATCAAAGAATCCCAAATGAAAACCAAATGAAAGTGTTGCCAGAATGTAATGACAGCTGTCACACGAATATTCAAAAATTATTTTTACAGCCATGGTTATTTTGCCGCTCGGTAAAATCACCAAGATAGGATTACAAGATCAGTTGAACTCTTGTAAATGCAGAAAGTTAAAAGATCCAAGCTGGATAAATTGTAGTTACAGACCCAACTAGAGCCTTGCTAGCGTCATACAGCGCACGTCAGGCAACGGTCGAAAAAAAGGTCATCGTATTTTCAGAGGCACGCAATGCCTACTTGCTGAACAGTAATACCGCTGAGAGATCATTCAATAAATGTGATATTTACTTTTGGCTAAGTAGCTTTCTTTGCTCTACTTTATCTTTCCCAATAGTGTGCAGTAGGTGGTTTAAATTTGTAGGCCGAGCCGGAATCTCTGGGGATGAGGCATGCAGATCTTCAACATTTCTGGAATTCGTTGCTTCAGCCGGAACTACCATGCGAGCACAGGTCCCTGGGGGGCGGGTAAGATCGAAGGGACCTCTGCTCGCGGGTAGAAAAGGAAGAAACAAAAAGTATATTCGCGTAAACTGGCACTTTCTGTCTGCAAGACCTATAAGAGGGATTCCTGAAGCGTGAAAGGAAGGCAGGACAGAAGATGGTTCAGCTACAGGGGCATTTGAAACCCTTACGACACAAAAAGCTGATTTAGGCTAGTTTAGATCAGGGATATGCTGCAAGGAAATGCAACAACTTATTAATAAGCCCCTGACTTACGTCAACTTCCTTTAATTATAATTTAGAATTTTGTGTTTGCTTTACAAACATTTATGTAAAGGTCGTGACATATCAAAACAGTGCTTGACAATTGGAAGATTTGAAATTCAACCGAGACCGGTCTCTTGTCAGTGGCTTGACAAGTGAGGAACGATCCATTGAACACTGAAACGAAAATATCTTTAGCAGCTTTGCATTCTTTTCTTTTCAACTCTCAGTAAAGAAACGACACTTTTCAATATACAAAACATGTTTTGACATTCTCATGTCATCTTCAGTTGCAAATGAGCTTTTCACGGTTGTACGTTACAAAATTACGCGTCAAAATTTGCGTTACAATTTAAATGTGAAATACGCGGAAAACAAAAATAGCGCGCGTATAACAAGAACAATAAAATAAAAGACGAAAGGAATAACATAATTGAAGGAAAGAGACAAATCTAGATGCTTCAACTGCTGATTAAGAATGGGATTTTCCCACTTAATACACTCTTGTTTTTATATAAGAATGTTGTTTTTCCGGCTCAGGCTGAATATTCTTATTTTTCTGCCGATTTTGGGCTGAAAATATTCTTGCATTATTCTTATGATTCTTAAAATTATAGCTTATGACGTTTAACATTTTAATACTTTTTTGCGGTTTAGTTTATCATCCGTGTCTTTTGTGCTGAATACTGTACATTTGTATTACATGTATCGTTCATCGAACTGTCATTAGCGTTGAACGTTTCCCACAGCTAGTGCAGGTTTTCTCGTTTTGTTGGCTAGTCTCGCCGTTCAGAGAAAGGAATAATTTTATACGGTTTAGGTAAAAACATAAAATTGTATTGTATTTACAGATGTTTCAACACACAAAATTATATCTATCCTTTTCAAAATTTCAGCCTCGGCTTTATTCTTGAAATATTCTTAAAATTTCGCAAATTTCAGCCTCGATATTCTTATAAAATATATTCTTATAGAAAAAAAAGAGTGTATGCAATGCCTCTTTGATCTTAATTTGGAATTTTGAGGCGGCAGAATCTAAGATCGTGAAACATTCTGTAGCACAAGAGTTATGACAGCTCATAGATTACTGCAGGTGCCTGTAAACATGCGAAGACTTGTCTGATAAGAGGTGCTCACAGGTGTACAAATGTGACGAGTGTTCTCGCCAATGTAGCTAGCATTACAGCCAGCACACCAAAAATTTATAAACGACGCGCGAACGTTGACCTAACGCTACTGAATCTTTGACGCTGAACATGTTTCTAAGTTTAAACGTACTAAAAGTTGGCTTAACTTAGTGTTTCTGTGACTCTTTGACGCTTGCGCGACATTTGCGTGACGTTAAAAGTTTATTTTCGTTTAATATTTAAGAATTGGTTCATGCTTAGCGTGCGTATATATATCTTATTAGACGTTTTGTTGTGTAGTATCGCTGAGTATTTTTACGAGTTGTGCCGTATTTTGGCGAGCCCGTAGGGCGAGTCACAATACAAACAACGAGTAAAAATTCTCAGCGATACTACACAACAAAACGTCTAATAAGAGATTTATCATCATATTTATTTACAGGGAATGCGTGACAGAAGTATGCAAAACGGAACGAAATTGGCGCGGGAAATCCAGCTAACTGATTGGTCAACGGCAGGAAACCTGTCAAACCGGTCCTCTGGAGTACAAATACCACGTGATATTTGTACTCGTCTTAAGCGTTATTTGTACTCTGTGAAGTGCAAGACAATGTGAGTGTTTCTGGCCAATCGAGCAGGGTTTTGAGTGATTTGTGAAAAGATCCATATACCATCCAGGCCCACCCCCTGCGTACAAATTTTCTCTCGCCGTGCCTAATCACGTTGTTCTCGGAAATATCCACGGCAAAAACTCGTCGAATAGGCCCTTTGCAGCTAAGCCATCACGTGACCTACTTTTCATAAAATTATGGGCTGCGACTTTAAGAATGCCAGACATGGAAAAAGCGTGTCGAAAACATCAAAACGGCCAAGTTTGAAGCCCTTGGCATTAAAAAATGAGATTTTATGGCGGTTTGAATTTTAAAAAAATCAAGAAGATTTGTATGGAAAAAGTTGCTGGAGAGCAAGGCCTTGCTCTTCAGCAACTATTTCCATACAAATCTTCTTATTTTTTTTGAAATTCAAACCGCCATAAAATCTCATTCTTTAATGCTAGGGATCTCAAACTTTGCCACTTTGGTATTTTTGATATGCTCTTTCCATTTCTGGCATTCTTTAAGTTATAGCCCATAATACAAAAGATTTTTAGGAAAAATATGGTCACGTGACCCCAGCTGCAAAGGGCCCATTCGCCCGAGAACAGCTGGGTTTGCTTGCGTAATCAACGGGATAACGAGATGCAACACGTTTTTTTTAAGGTGTATTTCATAATGATCAATAAAATAAGAAGGATAATTGATTTCTCGAACTGCAATAACGAACCTGAGAAATAAGAAACGCAGATTTTGAAACAGTTGAGTGATTTCTGGAAATCACTTGAACTACTCTGGATCCACCCCTGAAGATGCTGCAGTCTGTTTTGCTATTTTATTTTGGCTTCACTCGTCTAGTTCGAGTCACGTAACGTGATTTTCTTAAGCAGTCAAACGCAGCTTTTTTCATCTCGGAATTGGCGATTGCTAAGCCTGCTAAGTATATTTGAACTACTAGTGAAGTAAATTTGGCAATACTTTGTCAATGCTGAATTTCCTTAGAACTTGGCAAGAACATTGGCTCGTCAATAATCTCGCACAACTACCCGCACAATCGAAGTTTTAATTTTCCTGCACAATTTTACTTCAAAATCACGGTGCTTTTTTTTTCTGCACCCTTCATCTAAAGCCAACTAACTTAGAGGTAAGATATTAAATTTAAACTACCGAAAGTCTTATCTGTACAAATTTGGAGATCGGCATATTTTGCGCGGTGCAAGCATAGTTAATGAAGCGGAATGGCTTGGAAGCCCGGCAAACATCAAAGGAGCAAACAAAGATGCCAAGGTCCATGACCGTGCAAAACCTTTTGTTTTGCGCTCAAACACTATGCACGAGTTACGTAACTAACACGTTTCTATTGATTAGTTTCTCAGTACGGAGTAAACAACTATTGTGTATTTTGCACGGTAAGGCCAAAAATAAAAGCGAACAAAAACCTAGCTTCAACAAAGAACTTTGTCGGGTTTCATAACCATTCTCCTCTATTAACTATGGTGCAAGAAACCAGTCGGCATGTTTCTAATAAGCTACGAGTGCGAAAACGTTTTCATATTAGCTCGTTTTATGACCTCTTTTATTGCAAAATGATTTGTTTTACTGCAGCGTTCTAAATAATAACAGCAGTAGCCACGTGCTGTCATTGACTGCCTATTTTTAAACATGGTACCCAGTTGAGGATGTTACCCGCACGATGCGTGGACAGCCCTAGCGGATCCTAGCGACTTTCTCGAAACTACCTGAGACGAAATGGCGGGAAATGTGCTGAAAAGTCATTTATATGTTTTGATTTTCAAAAGACATTTCGTACCAGAGATGTTTTTTGCACTCTTAGCCCTCTTTGTGTTCGGCTGAGCTTTCGTTTGCTTTGTGTTCGTCTGGCTTTTCATTATTTTGTCAATTATTCGGTTTTAGGGAGTTTAATCATGAGTAAACCACGACAACTGCAACGGCAACGAGTACAATGGCTGTGTAAGCGTGCGTTATAATCCTTTGTTCGTTTCTATGCCGTTCTTTACGAAACCACAACGTAAAATAGCCACATTCTGCTCATATGAGAGAACGTGAACTACGACGGCTTATTTTTAATTTCGAATTTTGACGCTCTTTTACATATTCTGTTTGGGATATTTCTGACAGTATAGACAAACTGAATGGATCTAAATTCTCACGAGATTCGTAGGTCGAATATAAAGTCGTTATTTATCGACGTTGTCTTTGGCGTTGTGACCCATGTTGCTCAAACTGCATTTTGCTTCTTGGGCGGTGAGCGTCTTCATTTTCGACCATCTGTTTGTTCTGTTGCCTAGCATGTTTTGCATTTGTTTGCTTCGCACTCGTGTTCCTACTCATTTCTCTGTCGTTCATTCAGCTGTTAATGTCTGTGGAGGGCACATCTGTCTCTTATTCAATCTCCTATTAAGTTTCGCAATGTATTAAAATATAGCGAGAGCCGAAGCTCCTTTGCTTATAATTAAAATATCAAAGAAGACATCCTCACAGCGTTTGAGGATTTTCTTCGCTTTCAAACGAAACGAAGCGAAACATATAGAGATCCTTCACAAACACATCCACGCAACGCGTGAGTAAAATCCACGAAAGAACTGGTACCATGCCTAAGAATAACTTAACAGGGATTACCTTGGGTATAAGGCGCGTACATGGCGGATTCACTCTCCAACCTTAAAAGTGTGCATCCCGAAAGGAAAACACAACCCCACTGCAGAAAATATTGGTCTCGCACAAGACATCTTATTTATGTTTCTCAAGGAAATTCAACATTTTCCTTTTCATGTGTTATATAATTTGGGTCAAATAGCAGACAGTCCAAAGTATCCCGGTTTCCTCTGTTTTCTTATTTTCAAAATACTGTTTTCGTTGCTTTCAACCATTTTGAAAAGGAAAAATTGAAATTTGCGAAAATTGCAAAATTTGCAAAAACTGAAATATGCGAAAATGTTAAAAAACGTTCTCATGATGCTTCGACCGTATCCCAACACCTCTGTAATATTGGTGTACATTGAAATGTCAATCTATATTTCGTGAGCTGCAGATACCCAGCGCGGTCATATTAGCTACGAAGGTTTTTCACTGATTCGATCGCATTTCCAACAACGAAACACGGAAAATGCGGGTACTTTTGGCCGGTAGTGACACAGAGAATACGTAGTAATCTACTGAAATGGCCAAGATGGTAGGAAAGAATACCTTCTGAAAACGAAACTGATTCAGAAAGTCGAGTAACAAGTGGATAAAAACTTTGTACCGTGACTATGTACATCGTTTCCCAAACTTCCGTGCGACTATTTTACCTGTACATAAATAAAACTTGAAACTTGATATCTTCCCAAAATAAACCATTTCTGACAACACCAAATGTCGAAAGCAAATGTTGAAGTTCACATGAACGTTTGAAAGTACTGGTGAAGTGAGACTGATGATCCTGATTTTACCTGTGTTTGCACAATGTTTCTGAACTTTGAAGTTCCTATGGGAAATTGGTCTCGGTGTTATTTCAAGGAATTATTTATATTCTAAGCTTTAAGAAAATCTAAAAAGGACTGTAAAATACCTAAAATTATCCTGATACAAGGTACTTTTTTTTCAAAAAACTAAACTTACTCGATTTTACGATTTCGTATCGGATTTCGTCTTAAATTGTTTAAATTTCAGCAACTTTATTACTTCGGATCATACTGCAACTCTTTCTCGAGTCGTTTTTACAATTTTCTAGAACGTGGACGACGTGCAATGAATATTTCAGGATAAAACACTCTTTCGCTTTCCTGACATTCTTCAGTCATCCAACTGAAAAAGCGTGATCGCTGGACAACAATTTTTGCCGCCCTTTCCTACCATACGTTGTTTCCATCTCACTGAATTGTCCACATAATCCAATCGATTGAAGAATTTGATAAAGCAATTTTTCCATTCACCCTTGTTGGCCATAGTACAAGATGATTATAACACACTCGGTGCTACGCGTCTCATCTGCTCACCTTACGTATCCAACGCTGCATGGCTCACGGAATAATAGTAAACTGGTAAACTGAGAGAAAATTTAATCTAGTTGATTTGCTAGTTCCATCGCTCATGTTACGACTTGCCATCATGATTATTAAATGTGACAACAAACTCACCATAATCATTATCCCAGACAGAAAGTTGAAGAATTTTTGCATGTTGAGCTTTGAGTGACACCGTGTTTAGATAACAAAACTTAATTACTGCCTAGCTCCGTAAACTCCGTACATGATATACAGATATTAGAGATACTCTGTAGATCTGTAGACGTTTTCACTATTATCTTTCAGAAAAACACTCTAAACTGCACATACAACGGAAATCCGTTTGCACCTGTCTCAGACTTGTCAAAAACATTGTATTTTTCTATGTATAATTAGCAAAACCTGAATTCTCTAACAGACTATATGTGCTCTAATCTTATACATAAGTGCTTCACTTTTCGCTTGTTGCTGTTAAGGCAGCAACGTTGCGAGCTTATCTCATGTTGTATTTGCACGGATATCGAAAGTTCATAATAACTGTTTTTAACTTCACGTAAAATTTACAAACTTAGGCATTGCAAGCCAGGTAGTTTCTTCGTTTGAGAGCTGATAAATGCTTCTGACTAGTTAACCTTTCCTCATCTGCGATACTTGCAATGCTCGACTCAAAGGCCAGTTTCGGTCTGACAGCAAGATCGAGCAGGATCTGAACAGGCTTTTGATGCAGCTGTCAGCTTCGTGCATTAGTGTATTTCCTCCAAAGAATGACCCATGGCTAATTCGTAACTGCTTGCCTTGCATATAGTAAGGGACAGTGTTTTTTTTTTAGAGCGAATTAATACTCATTACATGTGGGTGAGGATGTGGTATAACTGATAGGTGGAAACTGATCAAAATGTGAGCTGTTAACTGATAAATGAAGTGTTTCAGTTAGAACTGATAGGCCTGATCTAGGATCTGAAAAAAGGAGCTCAAATTTAATCCGAGAGCTGAGAAATCGCCGAAAGTTTAATAACTTGGATTGTAGATCTCCCATTCACACCCTCATGCATTGTCTCGCTCATTCTTTAGTCTCGAAGCAGTCCACTAAAGTAGTTATTTGCCTGTTCTTGGTGAAATTCTATGTTATTTTTGTTTGCCAATGTTGACCAGCCTCAGGTTTTGTAAAAACAAAATGAGGAAGCTTTAAAAGATTCAATTAAGTAAAATAGTTCTAATTGTGTTATACACATGTAGGAAATGCGAAGAAATACCTTGGAACGTTCAGCTTCACTCTTACCACTCGATCAAACGGCTGCCAAAGTCATTTACCGTACCTCAGTGTTGTGAAAGGCAGTGGGAATAAATATGACGGCTATCTCGATGTATTTTAATTTATTACGCATTCAATAAAGTAAACAGGCAGCAAGGCGCAACAGATGTTTCTTGGAAGAAATTAAAATAGAAATTTCAATTTAATGGCATGTCAGTTATCGTTCAGTTCAACTTGAGCTATCAAGTTTGCTTCAAGTCTAATCTACAGCAACCGACGAAAAAACGTATCGCCTTGGAGTGTTTCAATCTTTGATTAATACATTCTGTTAAGCCCAGCAGAGATGGGATGCACCTGCAGACCTAGAGGCCGGAAGATTATTTAAAGCATTTGAAGCTTCGGTAAAACTTTAAATGGTGCTGCGAATGTATACTTCTACTGAATTGAGGACAAAAGAAACTTTCTTATCAATCCTGATTTGGGTTTTAAAACTCGCAATATTCACTCTAAATGATGCACACATTTTCCTCCTGGAAGCCCCATCTTCGATCAACGCGAATGTTTTGTGATGTCATCGTCTTCCTTTCTTGTGGAGTATTAAAAGTTCCTGCCTGGGGCATTAAAGGAAAATTGGCGGCACTCATTTATCATGGAAAATTAACCGTCTTATCTAAACGATGCAAGACAAAAGAGCGCGCGACAAGATGATTGGCCTGTCGGCTCTCTTATATGGCTCAGGCTCCCTTCTAAGAGCGGGGGTGGGAAGGAGAGAAAAATTCCACTTTGTGATCGGCAATCCGAGCAGGGCAGGCCTATGTAGCCCTCTCTAGAAAAGGGATCTTCCTGTCCTTGCTTCCTGATCTCTGCTTGCTCAATAACCCATAACATATAGATTTAGCGGAGCTTCACAGTGTGTATTTGTAGTTTCGGCCTGAAATTGCACCGTATCCGGGCTGGATTGTATTGCATTGCAACTGTGAAAAACTAACCAGTTTTTTTAGTATCGAACAAATTCCTGGCATTAGTGTGTGGCCCACGCACGCTGCGTCAACTTGCATGAACTTTTTCTACAGGATTGCTGACAAGCAGAGCTTTTGGATGGTGTGTAAACTGGGAGAAATCTCTCGTTTCCTCGAAAACCATGGAGGAAAAACGTAAAACAAGTAAGCGATTAAGGTGACTGTGAGCGTAACGTGCGAGTGACGAGCGGCTCGAGCGGCCACTAGTAGCCTCTTTCCGATGCCCGCGCTATTATAGCGGTTCGCTGGGTCGTTGCTAGCCTGTTTCTCAGACGATCCAGGTCATTCGCGGCTTTTTTCACGCGCTCTCTCCCTAAGAAAGGAAGGGAGAGAGCGCGTGAAAAAAGCCGCGAACTAGCTGGACCGTCTGAGAATCAGGCTACGTCGTTGCTAGCTTGTCACGATTGCAGTAACGCTGGCACGCTTACTAGTATTGTGTTCTTCCCCACGAATATTTGGGGAAAAGAGAGACTGCTCCTGCAGTCTAGCTAGAAGACGATGTGATAACGAAAACTGATCATGAGCCCTAATTCATGGGCAGATTTCAGGAGAACCAGAGAGGCCACCTCCCTCCCTCCCCACACCGCGAATTTTTCGTGGATTGTCTCTTTTCAAGAGATAAGTCATTGGCTTTTAGCTCACAAGCACTCCGCCATTTTTCTGGCAAGTTTCGCAGTGGTCTTCAGGTCTCAAGTGATTTTTCCTCTTTATTAGGTATCGGAAAATTTTTTGCTCAGTTAGAAACATGTCAGATCATAAGCAACGTGTACACGAAGGTCCAAGAAGGAGTGGGGCGTATGGGTTTGCGGTGATTTTGCGTTATTTTTGTTGCAGTTTTGCGG
>JAHPZR010035682.1:0-10434 GCA_019787425.1 Platygyra sinensis
TGCCACAAAATGGCACAGTATGTACATGTATCAGTCCTCATGAGGTTCTTAGTCAATCTGGCAAACTCCTTTAGTATAGGCCAGACCCCAAGGTCTCTTGCAGTCAGTAACTCATGCAGTCTACACCACCGCTACAAGGTTAAAAACTGTTTCCTTTCTAATTGTTATTTTTGTTATTCTTACAGCCTTCCAAGGCAGACTTTCATTCTGGGTTTGATGTTGTGTTTGTCGATCCCTCTGGCTACCTTAACTTGTGTTCTGGGATGACTGCAGCTCAATACAGGAGAGTAAGTGAACTATGTTGTATTAACCATTACCATACCTAAATTTGCAACTAGCCAATCAGAAGCCTTGTCTACTGTCTTGAGCATAAAAGAATCTTAGTTGTCGCATTTGTTGAGGACTTGTGATGTAATGGCACAGAAAAGATGTCATATCAACGATTGTACTTTTACAATAATATTTATTTATTTCTCTGATTAATTCTCAGCTGCAGCGTGAGGCCAGGATGTCACTAGAATTTTTGGACAGTAGTTTTATGGACAGCTTTGAAATGCTCTTCATGAAACCTGTTCCATTTATGCAAACATTTGATCAATTTTTACAGTAAGTACAAGCATATCAATGTTGTTGATTTTTGATTTAGCTGACAATGAATTTTAATTTCATACGTGAGTTTAAATGTTTAAGACTAAGTGTACAATTGAAAGAACCGTGAGATTCACTGATGAGACATTGCCATCAAAACAAGATAGATTTTGTGGCTAAATGTATGGAATGCAGGAATTTAAAATTAGATTAAAATGTTTTCAATTTTCTGTACACATATGTACATTTCAGTGAAATTATTTCTGATCAGGCTCATCATATTGTTGGAAGAGATTTTTGTCAAAATGTGCTGTTCCAGAAAACATCCATATTCCTCCCACAGATGGGACTGGAATGTACTGGGGGTGTGGTGGGGAAAGGTTCCTCTGAGACCAAAAAATTTAAAGGAATGTAGGAAGCTTAATTGAAATTTCGAGAGGAATGGGTGGTCTTGGAAAAAACCCTATGTGCTGGAGGTATGGATATTTTCTGGAAGTACACAATCAGGGTCATATCAACAGAACTTGAGGTCCAGAGTTGGGTTAATGATTCACCCATACTCAAAAACTTTTCTTGCAGAATTCCAAATATCAATGCTTTAGAAGTGGTATGCCAGAGAAATGACCTTCTCAGTCACCTTATGGATCATCCAGGAGACTGGACCCCAGTTGTCACTGATTGGCTGCTTCACCTTGTCACTAGAGGCCTGGGAAAGAGAATAGAGATGCTTTGCTTCAAACCGGAAACTCCACTTCAGGTGAATTAAATTCACTAGATAATCAGGAGAATTGCATGGATATGTCTTGATACATGTAACTTCACCTGCAGTTTTCTTGTACTTTTAACAAGAAAATCTGAATGGGAGAAATGATATTACAAATATTTTACCTTTTATGCTCTGATGTGAATTACAGGGGTGTATTTTAGAAAGTTCTTTGAACTGCATGTAGTACTACAAGAAATGTCTGGTGCTGAGTAGAGCGAAGTCATTTGTTGACTGTGGGGTTGAACTGAAGTGGTTGTTTGTATGCTATTATATAAGGAATCTTTAGAAGTTCATAGGTCACATTTTGGAAATAGTTTGGATGTAGTCTTTTCATCAACTGGAATCTATTCATGCGATATAATCTTCAGGAATCTTTGCAAAACATTTTCCTTACATTCAACAATGAGTTCTTAAAATAGTTATTTTTATACAAAGCAATATAGGAAACTACAATGTAGATGTATTTGTTTTGCAGTTAAATTTTATGCATTCAATGATTCACAGTATTCTTCAACTGCAAGAATTTTAGTTACATGTAGTGCTGACAGTTTTGATATAAAGCAATACAAAATAACTATGAATTAATCAGAATATTTACATGTACCCTGTAGATAGTATTGTGCAGTTCCAGAAAATATCCATACTCCCCCCCACAAAAAGGATTGGAATTTCTTGGGTGTGGAGGGTTCTGTAAGGCCCAAAAATTTAATGAAATGTATGAAGCTTAATTGGAATTTCCAGAGGGGTGGGGGGGGGATCTTTGAAAAAATCCCTTCAGTGGGGGAGGTATGGATATTTTCTGGAATTACACATTATGAATTGATGGTTAGTAAAGCCATGCAAAAGGCTACATGTATGTACAAATACATGTCTGTGCCCAGCTAAACTTTATTTTCTAAGTGTAATACCCTTTTGCAGCTATTATAGCGAATTCATTTTTAGCATGCAACGAGCCAAGTGGATTTAGATTCTTTACTGTATGTAGTTAATATGTGGTGTATTGTTTCAAATTTTTGTTCTTTTAATTCAGTGGCCTGTGAACAAAGCTCCACTCTCCAGAAGTCAAAGCAGTGTGACATTGGGCTTGTTATTGAATTCTGATCATGCAGATGCCGTGCTTGACACAGGACCCCCAGCCGACAGTAGCGAGGTCAGTGGCTATTTCTGTTTTACTGTAGGTGCATGTAAAATGTGAAATGCAGTCCATGCACACGGGAGGTGCCCTTAGCTGAGAGTACTGAGGGTCAGTGGTTTTCTGTTGTATTTGTATGAATAAAGTGTAGTGTAGTCAATAAACAAAGGACTTTAAGCTGAAAGTACCCAGGATCAGCGAAAAAAGAGATCAGTTCCAAAACTGCACGACACATTTTCACATTTCGTTTGTGTCATTTCTTTTTGTTCTCCCAGGCTCCATCTTTCCGTGCATTTTGGGGTGACAAATCTGAGTTGCGCCGATTTAAAGATGGTTCTATTCTTGAGGCCGTGGTTTGGCCCTGTAACAGCTTAGCAGAGAGAAGAACTATCTGTGGAAGAATTGTTAAACATCTTGTTCAAAGGTTAATGTTTGGTAAACTTTATTAGCAGCTGGAGTATTGCATAATGACTAGCATTCCATCATGAAATGGAGATTCTAACTGATTTAGATCTCCCCCTCCTGCCCTTCTCTTTCTCCTCTTTCTCACTCTCTCCTTCCCCTCTCCACTTCCTCCTACCCTCCCCCTTCCCCCTTCCCCCTTCCCCCTTCCCCCTTCCCCCTTCCCCCTTCCCCCTTCCCCCTTCCCCCTTCCCCCTTCCCCCTTCCCCCTTCCCCCTTCCGCTTCCCCCTTCCCCTTTCTCCTTCCCCTTTCTCCTTCCCCTTTCCCCTTCCCCCTTTCCCCTTCCCTCTTCCCCTTCCCCCTTAATACCCCGTTCTCCCTCTTTTCTTTTCCTTTTGCCCTACTCCCCCCTTCCACCATCAACTGTCTCCCCACCCCTCCCCTGAAACGATACTTACCTCAGTGACCCACTAGCACAGGAAGAATTTATTAAACTCCAGGTTTGATTTAATTTTCTAGACATGGTGGTGTTGATCCAGCATCGCTAACTTTTGTCGCCAATCAACTGGACTGTGTACTGCTGATGCAGGGTAGATCATGTGACAATGGAACAGGCGATGAAGAAGCTCAGAGTGTGATTCAAGTGTACAATGCTTTGTGTAAACAGATTCGTGCACTGGATTTGCCGCTCAATGTCAACTCTATTCAGGGAATTAGTTCAGTTTTCAGGGGAACAGAGGTAGGGAAAACTCATACATTGTGTATTATAAGGAGGTTTTATAATCAACATTCCAGTTTCTTCTTACAATGCCAGTACTGTTTCAAGCAGTCAGTTGATGAGAATAAAGAAAACTATTAACAAGGAAAACTGATACAGATTAGTTGCAGTTCCATTCTGCAGAATTTGAATTGTTTCGTGGCAAACATCTTACAAGTAATTTGCCTCATACTGTAAAATACCGATCATCAGATTTGAGTACATTTTGTTCCAAATTCTTTTTCTTTGGATGGCTTTTTGGGGATGCGCATATTATTGAAAGAATTTTACGTTTTAAAACTTGTCGGGCTTGTTTTCGGAAAAAAAACGTAACACAAAGTGAAGAGTTTTTTTTACATTTTAATACTGGTAAGAATGCTTAATGGTAAGCCACTCTAAAGATAACAATGAGAAGCACAAAGCAAGTGAAAATATCTAAGCTAAAAAAATTACACCCGTGTGTGTGTGTGTGTGGGGGGGGGGGGGGGGAGTTGTGGTAGGCTCAGGGATGGGGGGAGGTTGTTTGAGGCCTGAGAATTCTTAATTGCTTTAGAGGGCCACATGTGAAATGAAATAACCCTAAGCTTTGCATTCGGAAGGCCTTGCACTGTATTTTTGAAGGAATGTTTCTGTCCAATATTTTTGGGTGGACTCAGATTCAGAGAATGGAGTAGATAGTGTAGAACCGTCGTTAATATTTTGTTAATATTTCATTGGTAGTCTTTGCTACAGACTAAATATTTCAGAGACCAACTTCAAAGAAAGTTAGAATAACACTTCATTGTTGTTTGCTCCCTTTAATATTTGCAGCCATCCGTAAAACAATTGATAAAATTAAGGCTGTTGACTTGAGGTCTTGATTAACTGTTCTTCTGTTTAGGTTTTTCCACCAAGCCCTTGTTTTAAAAATAGCAAAGTAAAGCCACAAATTGGTGATAAACAGTTGGCGTACAATGTACTCCTTCCTTCGGAAACAAAACGCACAAGTTGGTGTCCGGCCATGGAAGGTGAGAGTCAATGAAATGACATTTCTGTTGTAATGGCTAGGACTTCACAGCTCCTTAGTTGAAGCTTGTGATCTTAAGGTTATAAATTCCAGTACAGTTATGATATATAAGGGCCTCCAAAGACTAGACATATAGTTGTTGGCAAGTACGTGCTATCAACAACTAAAACTTTTGTTGTCGACAACTGATTGTGTCTGATGCGAGCCTTCCACACCATGTAGTCAGGGCTCGAAATTAACGCTCGCAAACTCGCAAAATGCGAGTGGTTTTTTATAAGCTGCGAGTGAGAAAAATACCTACTAGCAAACGGCTGCGAGTTAGAATCATCCATGTCTCCCAACCATTTGGAAAGAATTTGCTAGTGATCTCACCAGTTTGCTAGTGGAAAAAATCTTACTAGCAAAACTTTGCAAGTGGACTGAAAAGTTAACTTCGAGCCGTGGTAGTGTTAGTTGTCGATAACTAAGTCAGGCCAGCGAGAGCTTGGGAAATAACGTTCACTGTTCCTGCTCAAAACACAATACGAATGCTGAAATGTGTCATGTGTCGATAATCGTTGAGAACTGAACCAATGATTCCCATACACGGGAAAGACAAGTTGACTGCGGGAATACCGCGTCAAGAACGCGGGAAATGGGTGAATACTTTCAGGCGCGGCGGTACTGTACTTGTTGGCAACTAAAGTAGTTTCCCTTTTCGAAATGGGAAACTGCCAAGCTGTCGACAACTAAAAATTTAGCGTTTAGTTGTCGACAACTTATCTCACAGACTACTACTAGTTAGCAACGCGGATAAATTATGACAATCAGGGATCATTGTGGAAAACTGCAAGAAGTACTTTGGTAAGAGTAATGTATTGTCCCGCCGACATGTTAAAGTTGCTTGTTACTCTTTGTTAAAATTCTCAAGTCTTGCAGACTCAAAATGTATTATTGAGACAGATAGCAGTCAAACATAATATAATTTCAGATTTGGCTAGCAGGTTGGAGGTTGTGCTTTAGAACTCTTAGGCCAGTAAAAATCTGCCTCTCTCGTAGTATTTCATGAAATTCAAACTTGACATAGTTGTCATTTGCGATGAATAGCCAAAAATAAATTTATAATTTGAACACAGTTGGAATTACGAAAGGTTTTCTTCTGAAATTCGTTAACGTTAACTTCTCCAATATCTACAATTTTCAAAGTTTCAATGACTTCAGATCTTATAAGCTGCAGTGAAGCATACCGAAAAAAAAATTGTAATGAAAATCTGACTAGTGGAAAATCTGGGGAGTTAGCACTTGTAACTACGAATGCTCCCTCTTTCGCTTAGTCCGTCGTGCGTGACGCGAAGGAAAACCGCGAGGGAATACTGGCCGCGCAAAACTCGCCTCTACGAGTACGCGCGACCATTCTTTCCTTTTGCATCACAGAGGACGGACTAAGCGAATCTCTTTACGGTGACCAATTCACATTATCAACCCAGTTGATAAAACCAAATTGTCTTGTAAGCAAAAGAAGAACTGCTCGTAGTCAAGCGAATTAAAAACTCCGTGTTTTGGCTGGAAAATCTGACATGTCACTAGCCTATATCAAAAAGTTATCTCCATTCCTCAAATGTCTTTTGTTTTTGATCCTGTAATTTCACTCATTTTATGTTGAAGAAAAAGTCTAAAGTTCTAGCTTTCTCCAAGTTGTTTTGCAGTTTGAGACCAGTGGTAAATGGCCGGATGATTTAACCGCAATTCAACTCATTAAAGCAGCTTTTCATATCAGACTTGCTAAGTTGCTGAAAAGCGAGTGTTCGCTTGTAACTGCGGCTTCGCCTCGACATGTAGATGTCTAAGGTGAGTAAATAGAATAATTTGGTCCAAAAAATTTTGGCGTTAACCAACTTGCATTTTAAAATTTTTCCTGAGTAGTGCTGTTTCTAAACGACCAGGACCTTTACTTTTACAACAGGAAAGAATGTTTTTGGTTATTTTTTGACATCGTTTTTGCTTGTTTTCCGACAGACAGCGTGTGTTATCAAAACCAACAAAAGTCTTGTCTGCCAGAAAAGAAAGTCCACGTGCGATATTCTGTCACTTGATTGGCTAATGAATTTGGAAAGCCAACAAAATGACAAGCAGTCTCATTAACATACTGAAGTGCCAGCTTCCGTGAGGGGTGCAAACTTGAGTGGGTCCAGTTTCATTTGGATCGAAACAGACACCTCTTTATGCGCCAAGTTTATCTTGCTTAATTTAAAATGTGGGCTGATAAGAACCTTCGCAGTTTACGATTCTTGTGTCTTTCTGCGGCAGGATGGCCTTGTGTTTAGAATCAAGATAATGCATTACCGGGAAATGGTGTTGCTTCAAAAGAATGAAATTACACAGGAGCTTAAAACAGATTGCGAGAAGAAAGCTAAAGAACTGGAACGGGAAATAACGCATTTGCCGCTCATAACAAGCACACTTCATGGGTAGGTATTGTTCGGAAATGCTCTTTGGTGGTCAGGTGATTGAGTTTGTCAAATAAACCACTCGCTTGGTTGATAAGGCGCATGCATCCTTTCTATTCTGGTCAAAACCCACAAGAACGTTTATCTTTGCGAGAGACGACTGAGAACTCCTGGGGACCAAACTGGCGAGGCTTCAGCTTGTACTTATCATTTCTCTTTTTGCTGTTTTGTTTTTGTAGAATACAACAGCATTACCGAGGATTTAGCGGAACTGTCCGTTTGTCCAAACGCTGGGTGGCCGCTCAACTGATGTCTCATCACGTGACTGATGAGTGTACTGAGCTACTGGTGGCTTTTCTCTTCCTCTCCCCAGCCCCCTTTACTCCTCCCAGGTAACGCAATAGGCCACTTTCGACTGAATCTCCTTTCGCCTCTGTGAGGACTAGAAACGTGTCTTTATACGGAACCATTTGTTGAGTTTGTTCCACCAACGTGTTGATTTTTATGTAAATCCGCCTCAATTTAATATGAAATGTGTTTGCACAAAAACTTGTTTTGCAATAGACATGTAGGCAAAAGGCAACGGGAAAATGTTTTAATAATTAGTGTTTCAAAATCGAATTAAAATTTGAAAAATCTATCTTAGGAGAGGTGATGACGAATACTTAATACAGCAGTGTGTGATTAGACTCTGCAATTAAGTTATCTTGTGCTTTTTTGTTCTTTATCATACATTTGTCACGCCACTTATGTCCAGGATCAAACGTAAGTATTGTTTAATTAGAAAGTTTGTTCAGTTAATAAAATACTCCTTTTTACAGGTCTCCGCCCTGGTTGGATTTCTCCGATTTCTTCACCTTCTTTCCTCTCCCGACTGGGAAACAACTCCTGTCATTCTAAATTTTAACAACGACATTTCTGGTGAGTTTTTGAGGAATCGTTATTTCCGTTTTACTTTCTTGTCGGCTACTTTCAAGCAAGAAGGGCATGAAAATGAAGAAAGCAATCATTTTAGATATTGTGGTGACCAAAAATCAAATTATCCCGTGTCAATTTGAAGGGGATATATGGAGACCAGCGAGGAGATCTTGTATGTTGACTCCTGAGGAAAGTTGTAACCACTTTTTTCTCTGGAGCAACTTAGAAATTGTGATAACCAAACTTCAAATACTCCCGTGATAATTTAAAGAGAATGTAGTAACAACATTGAAGAGAATTGATATGTTGACTCATGGGAAAGTGTTAACCAAAAACGCGATCGTCTTTTCTTCTCTTGCGACTTAAAAATTGTGATGGCCAAATGTAAAATTCTCCTGTGTTCGGTTAAAAGGAATGTATGAACAAAAGTGTAGAGAATTGATAAGTTGACTCCTGAACGTTTTTCTCCATAGTGGCTGACTTCCAAGAAATATCTTCCAAGTTTTCCAACAACAGAGCGCACCTTCCAGCGATATTTATCTCGACTCCAAAAGACAAGTTCACTTCCATGTGGACCAAAGATAAGCCTTCTAAACAAGTGAGTTGATTTGTTTCGACTATTTCGCTTTATTTTGACTTCCCTCGTTCATTTAGTTTACCGTAAGGATATCATCATCATCATTATCATCACCATCATCATTTTATTTAAATAATTTTAATTTAACAAATTTATAAATTTATACAACCCGCATGTACCAAGGCCAAAGGTCGCACTGAAAAGAACTGAGAAAAGTGGATTTTCGTTCGTTACAGAATTGCGAAACACAGAGGTTCACGCGCGTTTCAAACTACCAGTAGGTAGAGCGTATTGTCCATTGTTTAGAACAGTATTTACACTTGAATAAGTATTTACATGTTATGTTTTTCCCGCTATAGATTGTCAACAGACTCTCTGTGCTGGCAAGGGAGTCACACTTGATCTTAGAACGTCAAATTCAATCATGCGCAGTACAGCCAACCGATTTCAAGGTAAGATGACGACCTGATGATTGATACGTTACCTCGATAACTGTCAAAAGTTGAACCCTATAAATTCCTTTCAGGGAAGGTACTTCACTGTAGTATGCAAGGTCTTTCTAAGTTGTTGCTGTTGTTATATTTTGTTTTTTTTTTACTACGGCTGGCCTTATTCTTTGCCTGACCGTGATTATAGACAGGCTTAGCGTATTATATTCACCAAAGAATACCATGCTAATACATTAAAAACCTGCCTGTAATATCCTATTGGTTTAAGAACCTAGTGGGGGAAATTTGCCATTTTAACACCCCAAAATATAAGAACCTGTTTAGCAAGGAAGATCAGGCAGATTCTTCTATGAGGGTTACAGGAAAATTATGAGAAACATTTTCACTAACGAGTGTGACTTTGAGAGGGCAAATTTACGTTGCAAGAAAATACCTGTTACAGTGGTGAAAAAGTTTTATTACATGGCAAGGTAGTCTTGAGGGAAATCCAAGCGTTCTGATTGGTTCTTTCTTGGTCGGGATTTTGCCATTCTGACCGTTTCCATAGGAACGGTCATAAGCTGTGCGTTTTTTGTTCTCGAAAGCCGACAAATTCAAAACAAGCATGGCTCGAGTGCCATATAATAAACTTCATATTAACCTAGCTTGCTCGAGCCGCACTGGGGTATACTGGCCCTCCGTCGTTTTTTGTACGGACCTCACTGCTTTCGGTCCGTACTGTCACGACCTCGGGCCAATATTCCCTAGCAAGGCCCTCGCGCTTGGTTAGCAAGAGGTTAATATTCAAGGACCAAGCCCAAGTTTATTTCTTTTTCTGGTATCAACAACTTAATCTCCTACACAGAAATTAAGAACTAAATTAAGAACTTACTTAGCCTAAAATGCCAAGATCTATCTCAAAATACAAGAACCTTGTGTACCAGACTTTAAAGGCTGTAGGTTCTTTCACGCGTGTCTTCATTGCAACTCTTCCACTGCTGTGTTTACTTTTCTCAGCAAATCTTTCGCCCGCCTTTGGATCACTATGACGTCATCATCCATCTGCACAGTCGTCTTCTCCCTCGTAGAACCCAGGCCCTTGATAAAGGAAAACATCTGGCAGAAGAAGCCTCGTTTTCACGCCCTCCAGTTTTACTTCCGGTCGTAAACTTTGATCCTGCGCAGTTGTATCTCGAAGAACTTAAGGTGTGAAAAAGTCGACGAGCAATCTAAGTCTGTTTCGGGCGTAATTTAAGTAATTCTAAGTTACAAAATTTCACCTGCAAACTATGAGCAAACATTTGCCTTTTTGATCTTGGCACCCTGAGAAAAGCCTTTGAAAGTAGTTAAATTTGTGTTTCTGATCCAATGAACGTAATGCCAGATTTTATATGCAAGTAATGTTCGGTAGGTAAAGGAAAAGAAGTTATACT
>JAHPZR010035683.1:7500-10729 GCA_019787425.1 Platygyra sinensis
GACAACTAATTGTGTCTGATGCAAGCATTCCATACTATGTAATGATAATAGGACTGAGTGGAGTCCAATTCGGTCTGTAATCATACGAGTGATAACAAAATCGGACGACCGCGCAGCGGGAGTCCGATTTGTTTATCACGAGTATGATTACAGACAGAATTGGACGACACGAAGTCTTATTACCAATTTATCATAAAAATTACAATTTCCGAGAAAAGAAGAATAGCAAAGTTATGAAATAAAGGGAAAATTTGCATTTAATGTCGCTCTGAAATCGACAACAGTCAAAATGGATTTGCTGGTTACCAAGTGACGAGCGAAAAACAAGTCTTATGTCAGTCAATGTCAGTCAAAAACGCAACCATGCATGAAAAACGCTCAACTGCGCGGAACTTTGCGGAATAGACCTTTTTCGCTTGTACATTTTGTTTTCCCAATACAGATCATGTGATGATACTCAGGAGATTTGATCCTTTGTCTTGTTCGTTAAAAAGAGTACATGCAGACATATTCATGCTTGCATTTGGACGACGGCATACCGGTGAATTCTGCCACATTCGCTAATGAAGAAACTTGGTTTGAACTGATTGGAACTGCTGGACGAACATTCTTTTACAGCTGGTGGATTTGCTGAAGCTGCAGGCACCGAACTGTGCAAAGGGAATGTCGAAGAAATCGCAAATATCGAGCTGGATTGTACAGGCACGTATCCGCTAGCAATGTGAAACAATTCTATGCCTGCCAACTCTCACGTCTTAGGCGTGAGTCTCACGCCTGCGGGTTGAAAACTCACGAGTCTCACGCCTGGGTATGAAGGCCTTTTACGGACAAAATTTCGAATTTGCATATATCCTTGTTATGTTGCATATATGAATGCTGTGCACAATAAATCAATAAGCAAACATGTTCGTTATAAACTAAAGGTGTCCGATAAAACTAAAAGATGTCCGAGACAATTAAAAGATGTTTGGTAAAACTAGAGGATGTTTAAATTTGCTAAAGATATCCGATACAACTAAAAGATGTTTAATTTAAAAGAAGTGAAAATAAAAGATGAGGAAATAAAAGATGCGGAAGCGGAAATGATTTCGCAAAACAGGAAGTGATGTCATTGATGATCTTCCGTGTAAACAAAATGGCGTCTGCTAGAGCTGCAATTTGGCTTCCAGGTATGGAAACGTTGTTCATGGAATTAAGTACGATGATTGCGAGAGCACAGCAACAACGAAACGAGCGTGGGATCAAGAAAAAATCTGAGTCCCGAGAGGATTTGAACCCATGACCTTCCGAGCACCGGGCGGATGCTCTATCCACTGAGCTACGACAACTCGATGCTCGTAGAAACGATTCATAAACTGCTCAGTTGCCTTGTCTTCAAGAGCCCACAGTGACACCAACACTGAGCGTGCACCGGATCCTAAGAACGCCCGAGCCATTCCGACAACTCCTTCAACTTTAATCTGTCCTCGACCACTGTGGCAACAGCTAAGTACAACAAGTTTGGCTCGCAGCTGAACTTGCGAAATGTCACCCACCGTTAATAAGCAGTCGTTTTCACGCGGAAGCGTGCACCGGATCCTAAGAACGCCCGAGCCATTCCGACAACTCCTTCAACTTTAACCTGTCCTTGACCACTGTGGCAACAGCTAAGTACAACAAGTTTGGCTCGAAGTTGAACTTGCGAAATGTCACCCACCGTTAATAAGCAGTTGGTTTCACGTGGAAGCCGACTACCAGTTCGAACAGGCACAAGGATAATCTCTCCTTTCTCCTCATTGCCATGCACAGCGAAGTGTATCAGGCTCACTGAATTTATTCTTTCAAGTACCGTCTGCTTAGTTGCTTGTTGTCCTATCAAAGGCTGAACACCCAGCAGTCGTCCAACCATCTCTGCTTCCTTTCTTGCACTGGGCAATGGTTGAATGGTTTTTCGGCGACCCTTCCAAACTACTTCACCAACCTCAGGATCACCAACTATGAGAGCACCAGTCTGACTGTGATAGTCGGCAGGACTGTCCTGAATACATTTGAGAGTCGTCAAAGAAGGAACAAGGCGAATCCTGAAAGTCTCTGATAAGTACTTTCCACTGTCATCAAGTAAAGCTGGAAATGGAACATGGTACAAATGGCGATCAGGAACAATGATGATCTCAGACCCCTTAAGTAACTTGGCCACAGGAGCGATGATCATTTTGTAGAACAAAGTTAGATTTGGTCTTGGATCAACTTCACGTCCCTGTTGTTGTAAAGCGGCGAGGTTGTCTTTCTCAGAGGAATCTGGTGTCTGTTCAATGCCTTTGAAAGATCGATCTTCACAACGTTCCGGGGGTAAAATACCAAAGCTGCGGAAGCCTTCAGCCACGTTATTAAAAAAGTATCCAAATTTCTAGCTTGGTTAGTGTACAGTGTCTTTTTCTCCTTTGTGCTTCTTCGCAATTTAACGACTCCATTTGGTTTCAGAATCCACAATAGTACATTTTGAGCATCATTTGAAATGTACAGACAGGTAGAGTCACTTTCTAGGTTGGCGACATTTTCAATGTCAGTCCATGATTGTCGGTCAGCTGAGATTTGCCGTTCAACAGATTACTGAGCTGCCATCAAGTCTGATAGGGCCCTAGCCCGTCCGAGCTCTTCAACATAAAGAGCTTTCTTGGGATTCCCAGTGGCACAAAACAATAAGCTGAGTGTTTTGTAGGGAGAGTTGTACTGATCGGAATAAAGTACCCCGAAATCATCATTGTCTTTGAGAAAGCCTCTGCATTCTTCGCATTTTTGAATACTTTGAACCAAATGGGGAAACGCTTCCTGTTTCCGGCCCTGTATTATATTTGCTTCTGCAATGAATTCATAGGTGGAAATCTCCACCTCAAAGTTTTTAACTCCATCCTTGACATATTCATTGAGATTTATGCACACACTTCCTAAGGAGACGTAAATACTTGCTTCTCGTGTTCTTTCACCAATTTCCACGTTGATGGCAAGTGCTTTCTTATAATGTTCTTTGGCCTTGACATCATCACCCAGAAGTTTAAACAGATGTCCTACAGATTGGTAACATAATGCTTCACATTCTCTGTCGCCAGTTTCAGTTGCAATTCGAAGTGCTTCTTCAAAATATTTGTTAGCATCAGCATATTGTTTACCCCTAGATAGTAACACTCGTCCTAATGATAGCCGAGAACGTGCTTCTTGTCCTCTGTCACCAATTTCAATTGTGATGGCTAGT
>JAHPZR010035684.1:0-20450 GCA_019787425.1 Platygyra sinensis
TACAAGCTGGAAATGGAACACGGTACAAATGGCGATCAGGAACAATGATGATCTCAGACCCCTTAAGTAACTTGGCCACAGGAGCGATGATCATTTTGTAGAACAAAGTTAAATTTGGTCTTGGATCAACTTCACGTCCCTGTTGTCGTAAAGCGGCGAGGTTGTCTTTCTCAGAGGAATCTGGTGTCTGTTCAATGCCATTGAAAGATCGATCTTCGCAAAGCTCCGGGGGTAAAATACCAAAGCTGCGGAAGCTTTCAGCCACGTTATTAAAAAAAGTATCCAAATTTGTAGCTTGGTTAGTGTACAGTGTCTTTTTCTCCTTTGTGATTCTTTGCAATTTAACGACTTCACTTGGTTTCAGAATCCACAATAATACATTTTGAGCATCATATGAAATGTACAGACAGGTAGAGTCACTTTCTAGGTTGGCGACATTTTCAATGCCAGTCCATGATTGTGGGTCAGCAGAGATTTGTCGTTCAACAGAGTACTGAGCTGCCATCAAGTCTGATAGGGCCCTAGCCCGTCCGAGCTCTTCAACATAAAGAGCTTTCTTAGGATTCCCAGTGGCACAAAACAATAAGCTGAGTGTTTTGTAGGGAGCGTTGTACTGATCGGAATAAAGTACCCCGAAATCATCATTGTCTTTGAGAAAGCCTCTACATTCTTCGCATTTTTGAATACTTTGAACCAAATGGGGAAACGCTTCCTGTTTCCGGTTCTGTATTATATTTGCTTCTGCAATGAATTCATAGGTGGAAATCTCCACCTCAAAGTCTTTAACTCCCTCCTTAACCATTAAAAGTGCTTTTGCGAGGTATTCTTCAGCCTTGATATATTCATTAAGATTTATACACACACTTCCTAAGCAGACGTAAATACATGCTTCTCGTTTTCTTTCACCAATTTCCACGTTGATGGCAAGTGCTTTCTTATAATGTTCTTTGGCCTTGACATCATCACCCAGACGTTTAAACAGATGTCCTAAAGAATGGTAACATAATGCTTCACATTCTCTGTCGCCAGTTTCAGTTGCAATGCGAAATGCTTCTTCAAAATATTTGTTAGCATCGGCAAATTGTTTACCCCGAGACAGTAACACTCGTCCTAATAGTAGCCGAGAACGTGCTTCTTGTCCTCTGTCACCAATGTCAATTGTGATCGCTAGTGATTGCTGAAAATACTCTTCTGCTTTGACACAGTCGCCAAGAAATCCAAACACATTTCCTATGCTTGCATAATGTGTTCCCTCTCCTTGTCTGTCACCAATTTCAACTGCGATCGCAAGTGCTTTCTCAAGATATTCTTTGGCTTTGACATAGTCACCAAGAGACATAAACACAACTCCTAGGTTTCCATAATCTGTTCCTTCTCCATGTTTGTCACCAATTTCAATCGCGATCGGAATTGATTTCTCGCGATATTCTTTTGCTTTGACGCAGTCACCGAGAGAAAAAAAAACCTTTCCTAGGTTTCCATAACATGATCCTTCTAGATATCTGTCACCAATTTCTATTGAGATAGCAAGTGCTTTATCAAGATATTCTTTTGCTTTGACATAATCACCAAGAGAAAATAACACACATCCTAGGTTTTGATAACATGATCCTTCTACATATCTGTCACCAATTTCAATTGCGATAGCAAGTCCTTTATCAAAATATTCTCTTGCACTGACATAGTCACCAAGAGAGTGAAACACAACTCCTAGGTTTCCACAACTTGATCCTTCTACATGTCTGTCACCAATTTCTATTGCGATGCCAAGTGCTTTTTCAAGATATACTTTAGCTTTGGAAAATTCACCAAGAAGTTTTAACATAATTCCTAGCCTCGCACAAGCTTGTGCTTTTGCTTTACTGTTTCCTATTTTGTTCATGATACTGATCGCTCTCTCATAAAGTTTTTTTGCCTCAACATGCTTATTTTGACCCTCATATATTGCTGCCAGCTTTATACAAAGTTCTCCTTCATTAACTGTTTGATCTCCTTCAGGTTCAATGGCGAGAAGTTTCCTGCCGCATGCTATTGCATTTGTGTCATCACAAATAAGGAAGTATGCCGCGAACATTACTTTATAGATTGCTTGGTAAAGAAATTTCGCAAATTGCTGTTCTTTCTGCAGTGTTTTATTATTTAGTAAAACCAAGGTTTCCTTGCATAACTCGATTGCTTTTCGAGCACGGCCGGTCATATAAAGGAACGAGGCAACAACGACGCTGATATAGATTGCTTGTATAATTTCTTCAAAGTCGTTCATGATACCCTCTTCTGTAAGTCTTGTAAAAAAATATATTCTTATCAGAATAAAACAAAGCTAAAAGCAACGATTTCGTCATAAGGACGAATAATAAAAAAGGTCGATTCACATGTACAAGCCAGAAAAGGTTATTTTCCTTTCAGTTATTTAATCTGCGTTATTTATAAAAAGTTCAACACTGATTTATAACTTTGCACTGAAATACTTAGCGCAGTCGAGTTACGTTATCTGGATGATTCATAGTGCGTCGAGGTTATGCGAGGCAGCTGGAAAATCACTGCATGAATTGAAATAGCTGATAAATCAACGAAGTTATCCTCAGGTCAGAAATGTTCGGACAAATATTAGCAATGGGAACAGACATATTGACTGCTTCCCTTTGTTGAATTGCCAAAAGTTAAACTTCATACCAAACCGAGCGACATAAAGTGATAATCTAAAACGGAGAGAAAATACTTTTAAATTAGTATTCTGAATCTAGCACCAAATATAAGCCTGAAGCGAGCGGCAGAAATAACTCTAGACATTGAAGGAAAATTGAACAACCCTCGACGGATAGCAACAAGTTTTAAAAGTGTTCTGCCAGGAGACAAAACTGTTTTGAACTCAGCGCGAACAATAACTCTGATCTAAGCGTGAAAATATTAAGCAACAAAAAAATTCTGACGTCGACGGTAGCGACAGATACAGATTTCCGGCGAAACTCACGTGCTAAAACGATGATATTATTATGAAATGAACGGCAAATACAATTCTGGAAACTATATTATGAAGTTAATATTGAACTTTGTAACTAAACTAACATGTTTATATTAGTTCTACGAAAGTTAAATTGTTAAAAGAGGGTCTGGAAGAGATTTAAATCAGTTATAGCCCATCAAAATTTGAACTGACAGTTGTGAAGTGAAGCAATTTTGAACTGTAATCTGCCAAATTCACTAATTGTTAAGAAGTCAGTGGTATGAAATTTGAACCGATAGCTGAGAGATCACCAGAAATTGGAGTAATAACTGAAATTCCCGTACTCTCATCCAGACCTGCTAAATACAAATGAAGAAAACAAAACACATATCAGTTGTACTTACCACGCCAACGTAGAAACGAAATTCTAAAGCTGATTCAAAAGCTCGTATTCCTTGCATGGAGTAAATTACACTGAGTCAAATTCATTTTATTCTGTTCGCTTTGGAAACTGAAAAGATCGGAAATCCGTGAATCTTAAGGTCAGCCGTTCCTCTGAGAAATTAGAAACTGAAATTTTATCGGTAGATTTCATTTAATTTTCTAGAAAAATGCGTTTTCCTTTTCCAAAAAAAACCAATGAAGTTCAGAAAAATTCACCTTTATAGCATATTTCAAGGCAAGTTGGGCTTATTTCGTTAGGATTAGAGAACAAAGTTTTCCATAGTTCGTATTGTGTGAAAATTAAAATCAAATTAAAAGCGTTTATTGTAATTTTTTATCGACAGTTATACAGGGTAAGCAAACACATTAACCCCCATTTCAGTAGGCATCACATTAAGTTCAACAATTTTCAATCTTCATTAAGAAGAAAACACGGATAAAATTAAAGTATTTCGTCAGCACGTCGGGGCTGAAGTCAAAAGCGAAATTTGCCATTGTCACGAGCAATATTTAAAGCGAATATTCGTCAAAAGTAAGGTAATAGCATTTGAAATGAAACTGCAGTGTTATTAAAAAAAAACAGCTACGCAACAAATCCCTAGGTATTTTAGAAATCTACGGTGACAAGGCTAGGAAAGGCCATTTCAGAAGATTTTGAATTTTGTTGCTACCACAAAATTACTAAACTAGTTAAAAAGAGAATATTACCAGATACAATGTTCTTAGTAACAACGCCGCAAGAACAACAAGTAGGTTGAAAACTGAAGGCCTCTCGGAGGGATTACATGTTCCTCTAATCATTGAAAAGTCTGATTGTCCTCCATTCTCCAATAGTAAGCTCTTTTTTCTTGATTTTTTTTTTTTTACAAAATCCCGATGAATAAGAAAACATGTGTAAATAAGACTTGTTCATTTTATCAATGAATAACATTTTTACGAACAATTTTCTAAGTCAAGTTCTAGAACAATCTAGAACCAGAAGTCATTCGGCCGTAAGCAATCTGTACAAGAACATTCCAGAACATTCTGTTTCTTATGTAATTACTCAGATTACAAACTACATTAAACTACTTAATTTAGCTCTTAATAGAAGTTTCTAGAGCTTTAAGCCTTATGTATATTAGAGCGAGAGTTTCTGCTGTAAGAGAGATTGGTTTATGTGAAGAAGCTTAGTGTTATAAATTTGTGAAGTTGGCCTTGTGGAAGTAAATTAGTTCGTGGCTGTTACCAACGATCCTAAGTTCTGTCAAGAAACAACCCTGCTCTACAACGATAATTCGTAACAAACATTTTTTCCTAGTTCGGGATAAATCCCCTAATCAAAATCTTGTCATCATGAAATTACATATAGCTCTTTCATTTAGGTAGCTGTTGACTTTTGTAATATATTTTTGGGCAATTTGTGACGGATTGAAGCTGCTCATTTTCTTACCTGCACCGATACGATCATACATTGTACTCTTCCTTATTTCTTGCCCCTACTACACATACTACAAAACAAAAAAATGTTTAGTTTGTTTAAAATGATAGCTTTTATTTTCACGGGGTTTAAATTTTGCAACAACGTCTAAACTTGGCCGTGAGAATTTTCCTGGTTATGTTTTTAGGAGCGCTTTTTCAGTGAATCACGTACGCAAACTGAGAACAGCACAGAGCTTCGGGTGGAAAAAATAATACTAAAACAAAACGCATATCTGCGTGAACTTGCGCTTCTTTTCTGGCATATCCAGCTGTGAACGTCGGAATTTTGACATGATGAAATCTTAGTTGCTTTTGTTGATTGTTCTACAGCTAGCCGACGTTTCGGTCAAATATTTCAGAATAGGCCACTTTCGATATATTAAAATTCAGCTTGATAGTAAGGCTTAGAGGACACAAACAAAAGAAATGAATAAACATGTAATTCAATTTCCTTTGTTTGTGTCCTCTAAGCCTCGCTGCCAAGCTTCATCTTAACTGTATCAAAAGTGGTCTATTATTGCTTGAGAGAGAGAACATCTTTCCAACTTTTCTTACTTGACTTAGACACAAAAATTACCTCGGCGGGCTAGAAAAGGGAACGAAACAAAAAACAGAACAGAAAGCATATAAACAGGCGGTAAATTATTCACCGCGTGGCTGCGTTCGGCACGAAAGCTGCGCTCCCCCCCCCCCCCCCCCCTCTCCGGGGGGCGGAGGCGGGGACTAAGGCTGCGCTCTGCATTTCTAAAGAAACATCAAATACCATCGAGAAGTTTGGAAAAATCTTTCAGTGGAAATTCTGTGAAAATTTCTGACTGCCGGGCATTTAGTCTATTTAAGACCTTGCCTGGCTGCCACGCATTTAGACAGCGTTTTATTTTTGTGCGTGTCAGTCAGTTCGCTCAAAATGCACCCTTTCCCGGGGATGCCCTCATGAACTGTCAAATAGTTTCCCGAGCCTCGCAAGAGCAAAATGTCCGCTACTTTCATCTATAGAACTTTTAGCAGTCAAACCATCTGCATCATTAACTTTACATTTTGCACCAAAATGGGGCACTGAAGTGCAATTCAAATACTGCTCAGTTCCCTTCTCCAGGTCTCCCCCCTAACCCCATCTCCCTCACTTTCGTTTTCTCTCTCGTCTCCAGACTCCCAGCCCCGGGGTCAATTATAATTCTTTTCAAAAAAGTCAATCTTTCCAATGGTGTTTTTTCCAGTTTCTACCTACACTCAACTATTCTTACTCCATTTGCTGTTATTACAGTGGAATGTGTTCCTGATGATGTACTGGTTAGGTTTGTTGGAAGAGCAAACAATTACGACGGACACGACTTTTGAAAGCGAGGAGTTTAAGATTTCTTCGTCAGCTGAACCTCATTCTCGAGCTGAGAGGGATGAATTTTGAAGAGCGCTTTATCTTGAGGAAATAATAAGACCAGCTTCATTCACTAAACTGCTACAACTCTGCAAGTTTGTTTGGACAATTAACCACCTCGTTAAGGTATGAATTCTACACTCGGTATCAACCTTCGGTTTACAGGAACTGAATCAGAATGGCATTTCCAAAGGAAGCTCGCTTGTTGCTTTTCTGAAATAACTGTAAGCTAATTTGTACATAAGAATTGTGATTTTAAAGTTGGAAAAGAAGGAGTTTCTTTACTGTTCTTGATCTGCAAAGTGTTTGAAAATTTAGAATCTTTAATTTCCGAAATTTGAACAGGAATGAGTTTAGTGTCACAGTGCGCGAGCAATCGAAAATGTCAGCGTTGTTTATGACGCGAAACTCGTCTACGGTTTCCATGGATTCGGGTGAAAATTCTAATTCATTTGCTTCGGCTATCGGTGCGGTTAGTATCGAGTTTTGGAGCGAGAGAATTGTGACATTTTTCGTAGTGAGATTGAAGAGAAAATTTTTACAAAAGCCAAAAAACAAAACAAAAACAAAAAATATAATATACAAAAAAAAAATAAATTGTATAAGTTTTCGTTCAGCCCGGTGTAAGTAGCCGAGGATAAAGATGGCTTCGTGGCTTAGCCGCGAAATTAGTGACGATGGTAAACATCTTCCTCCACTTAAACAAAAGTCTAAAATACCAGTCAGAGTGACTCGGTTGAGCAGTGACAGCGACAAAAGCTCTTCATCAGAAGACGAAGGCGGCAAAAAGTCGAGCTTGTCGAAGGATTCAGTGGAGAAACGTCAAAGTCAACGGCCATCAAGGATTACGATCGAGGTCGGTCAGAAAAAGAATAAGATCGAAGAGGACACACTCCCAGTGAAGAATGTGCGAGCTGTAATGGGAGAAAAACCTTTAGCAAGAGATTCAGGTATTGTGTTCAATTTGATCTTTTTTCTTTACACCTAAGCTTAAAACGTGACAGTGTAGATTGTATGTAGTATAAAAGAACCATGTTAACTTCTGACCGGATTTTATTGCAGTAATGTTTGTACTGTTTCATCAGTTAGTAATCGTGATGTGCGATTTTTAATTTGCCATTAGAGCGAACATTAGACAAAAAATGATTTAGAATCAGCTTTGGAATTTATATCAAGTTAAATCTTATATTAGACAGAAATTAGAGTGAGCGGTTAGAATAAAAACAATTGCTAGAACTGAAAACTTGAGAGAGCAAAACTTATGTTTTCCTGAGGTTAAAAAAAGAACCTTTCTTAGTATCAGGGAAAGATTGTAGGTTACACCTGTGTACGAAAAAAAAAATAGTTTTGAAAACACTTAACTTTATTTCCTTTGTTCGATCGTGAAGGGGATAATGAATAATGCGTCTTCGACTTGCCATCTTCGCAGTTTTTTTTTTGTTTAACTGGCGAAGGGCAAGCAAAACAACACAGCCTAGAAATAATTAAAATTAAACGCAGCTCGATAATACCCAGAATGTTCGAAAGAATTTATTACATTTCAGTTTAATAATAACACAAATGAGCTAAACTGAAAGATCGCGGTGACCGCGCAAAGTAAATCAATTCTGTTACGGCGTAAAATGATAAAATGCAGTTCTCAAAGTTTCTTCAGCCTAAATTTAGTAAAAAAAACATTTCTGTACTGGTAACCAAAGCTGTAGTTTTTTTTACTGCTTAGTTAACACCTTCATTCAAGTGTTCCGGAGTTTAAAGATTAGAAATATTCCCACCATCGAGATAACACGGCAGAGAATAAACAAGTATTCGCGTTGCTATGGAAACAACTCATTCCCAAGCCTCGTGCGTAATTTGCACAAAGCTGCTATTCGCTGCTAGAAGAGTGTGGAGGCCGTGTGGAGGCAGTTGAGCTTTCCGGTCTTGTTTCATTGATAAATTTTGTCTTTTTTTAATACTCTGTTAACTACATAGGAAGAATCAAAGGAAACTAATAGTTACAAAATGTTTATAGGTATTAATCTACGAGAAACGGGAGGAAAACAAGCCAAGACTAAGTTCAGTACCAGTCCTCCAACGGCGCCGAAACGCAGCAGTCGTAAACCTGCCAAAGAATCGACACCACAAGTGAGGCGACGACTACCAAAAGTACCAAGACAAGTTACTCCGTTAGAAACAACACAGGTAAATGGCACGCTCTTGTTGCCGACATGATGCAAAATAGACCTTTTCTTTTTCATACCCAAACCGGACTTTAATAAAGCGAGATCACAACAAAAGCATTCAAGGAATTCAACCATTGTTAGGAAGGTTTGTCTTGTCGATTTCACTAGATCCCTGCGGCAGCCCGTAGAAGTTATTTTCTTTTCTTATTTGAAATGAAATACATTCCATTTTATGGAACAACGATAAATCGTATTCCTGCTATTGGCCAATGTATTAGTAAGGTACATAGCAATTTATTTGGTGTGTGATGGAGTCAAGGCAGAGCTCCTATGCTTTCAGGAGGAATGTTGTATTGATATTCGCGCTGGGAAATTATTGATCCAGTATTGGGCCAACTTTTTTGTGGAAAAATCATTCTGCGAGTATTTATCTGATTCACTTCAAATTCGGAACAGTAAAAGACATTTTTATGTTGAATGTTTCTATCGTTTTAGAATTTTTGTTTTTTGTATTTTTGGCGGGAAAATGACGTCAAAGACTTAAAGTGAAATTTCTAAATATATATAGTTAGAGATTTGATGTCTGTTGCTGAAAGACGATCTTGAAACAACCTCAAAAACTGAAAAAAGTTATTCGATATCTTGATTCAGTCCGGAGATATAATACAATTAAATTTGCATAAATTCTATTTTTAGTAACAAATTTTGACATTGTAACAGCTATATCTCTTGATTAAAATAAGATATTTTGATATTTTTTTTGTTTAATGTTAGTTAAAGGCCTTCTTTCATCAGAGCCAAATGAATGTAGCAAAATAAATATTTGAAATTTTAACTCCATTTTGTGACGTCATTTTCCCGCCAAAAAAAAAAGGTTGACAAACTAATAACACGAAATTTTGTATCTTAAAGATATCTAATAGTGTTTCAAATTTGAGCTTGTAAGGATAAAATATTAAAAAGTTGTTTAAGGCTGGCCCAATTTGAACAAAAAATTTCCTACCGTGATTCAGGTAGTCAAAGCTTTGTCAAGTTTTTCACCAGGAATTTATAAATCGCATTGTAACAAACAGGTCTCCAAGGATGAAAACGAACCACGCAATGAAACCTCGGCCAGTGATTCATCATCTGCAGCTAGAACAGATGACGTCACGCCAGATTTTGAGTGTAACATTGTGCGTGTGAAAGATGAAGATCTCATGAGAGGAGCAGAATCAAACATGAGTGGAAGTGAATATGGAGACGACTTTGAACGATATTCAGTTTCCAGCGATGAACAAACACTGCCGAATGTACCGCCATGGCTAAGAGATGCAGTCAAGTAAGATTTAAGTCTGCTAACTTAACTATTATAAGAAATTGAGGCGTTCTTCCACACTTGATGCTCTTTACGCTGTGCTAATGTTCACATCAAGATCAATAGTGTTCACGAGCCATGCAAAGTGATACAATTATCCAACCACAGACAAACTTTCATGATGATCCAAACATTGACAGGTGGGGGCAGAGATTTGTTCTCCCCCCCCCCCCCTCCCCCTCATGGGCAAGTATTCTCATTAATTACGAAGTTACTTTGTCGCAGGGAGCAAAAAGCAGCAAAGTTGGCCGAAAATGAAAAGTAAGTATTGCATTCTAGTAGCCATGCAGAGTTGACAAACTTTTCAAAGAACTGAAAAATGAAAGGATATCTGTATCTGTAAGACTTTTAACTCTTATCTTTAATTTTAATTTTCAGGATTTTTTCCGAGTTTCTTGATGTAAAGCATTTCTAATAGTAAGCAATTACAGGTAGTCGCACGATTGGCACCACATTACAACCTGTTTTTGTGAGGAGAAAACTTGAACAAGACCTTGGGCCTAGGGAAGTTAAGCCGTCTCTTCTTAAAGGGGCACTGTCGCGCTATTTGGCAACTTTATAAAAAGCTAGAAGGTGCCTTCACATCAATTGAATTCCAAAACTAATGATCTAGCTTTGTTATCGAAGACTATTTGAAGGTACTGAAACTGTTTCCTGTCGTCTGTCGCTGGGGATGGCACGGATGAAAATTGATTGAAATTTGAAAAAATTGGCCAATTTTTTCAAGTTTTGATGCCACGAGTTCCAAAACTCCTCAAGAAATTTATTATGGTTAGCGCATAGCCCTATCTGATAAAATTCATTTGATATCTTCGTCGTAGCTTTACGTATACAGAAGCTTTTTGTTTGTGATTAAAGCCTTAAAGTAAAGGTTTTAGCACAGAATTGACCTAAAACGGCAAAATCCTCGTGACAATGCCCCTTTAATCAGCAATGCGCTGTGTATCATTTTTCATGTCGCTGTGCGATGCAGATTATGTGGGCTATACAGCGCGCCACCTTTTCCAAAATGTTGCTGAACACAAATACTCGGCAACTGGGAAACATTTTCTTCAAGCTAACGGCAGTAACCACCTACTGAACCAGAGCCATTTTAATATTTTGAGAAGGTATCAGAGCAGAAATTCGATTCCTTATTATTCGAAATGCTTCACATCAAGGAACTCAAGCCTACTTTGAACACCCAGACCTTACTGAGTTAAGAATTGATTTTAAAATCGACGATTAGACGAAAAACGGAAAACAACTTTTCATTCAAAAAATTATACGATTAATTTTCTCACATAAGAAAACAAGCGAAGCATGAACTAACAAGTTGAATTTATTTTCATTTAAGAAATACCTCAAAAATTGCAAATGATGCCACGACTGAGCCTGGTGCTGGACATAAAGACATCCACGAAGACTTAAAAGCTAGTTCGTATCCGACTCCAGAAGATATCTGCACTGATTTCGTGGCGGACGAGTTGGACAAAATAATTGCCGACCTGAGTGTCATGAACGCTGATATGACAGACGAGGAGCATGCTGACGCAATGGCGTCTTTGTTGTTGCTACGTGACGAGGCCAGGTATGCCCTGAGTGATGTCTTGAATGATTTTGTGTGAACCCAGAGACGAAGAAGTCAATCCGAGGTTTGTGAAATGCTAAAACAGACACATTACATGTAAAATCTGTGCGATGTACAACATTTTTGCCAGAGGACTAACTCTACACAAATGGCTACAAAAGTATTCCTTCCAAAGTTTATGAAATTTTATTAAAGCTGTATGAGTCTCGAATGCCCCTTGTAGCAAGGTGGCGGATTTTCAGTCGTGAGTGCTTAGTTTAAGCAGCCGTTTTAGCAGCCAAGGGCAACTCTCGCGGCTAACGATCCGTCCCAAAACAAAACACTCGCACGTGATATTTCGAAAACTGTGCAGGCTAAAATCTGAAAAATATAATGAGATCATTTTTCCAAAAGTTACAAGATGATTTTTCTAGTGCATTCTTGAATTTCACTTGCATATTTTTACTTAAACGATTTCACTATATACAGTATACTTTCCCAAAGCCTTAACAAGCCTTAGAACGTGAAACACTGTTATGTGATTTTTTGAAGCTGTCTGTTTGAAGCTGATAAAGATTAATTAAACGCCATAGCAAATTTGAAAAAGCTGATGTTTTGAGCGCTAGCCCGCTTTGCTTCTCTTTTGCTGTCGTGAAACTCAGAGGAGAAACTGACGCTGGAAATATCTGATTCCCTAAATTCTCCAGGGGCCGGCAATACACCTTTATCAATTTCTTTCACTGCTGATGCATCACAAGAGGTTTTTTCACAGCCATTTCGTGATGTAGTGCAAAATAATACAGTCTTTTATTGCGTTTGTCCAGTAAACGATATGCGTTAATTTTACAGGGAGCGAGAGGAAGGCATGAAGGATACGAAGCATGATATCAAAGAAAATAACGAACTGTTCAAGGATGATGCTTCTATTGCAAGTTTTGTCGACGACGCTGTGAAACCAGTGCCGTTTGAAGAAGAAGACAACTTGGACGAGAAGGCAACAAGTGACGAAGAGTTCGACTGTAGCTCTGTTACGGTGTCAAGCGAAGGGGAAAGAAAAATCGCTGCACTGGATGAAAAATCAAGACGGCTTAAGTCTCAATTTGCTGAGGAAAACAGACTAGCTATCGAATCTATGGACAAGATACGAGAAGAGATCAAACAGAGCCAGGAGAGAGAAGACGCCATAACCAATGATATGGACGAGATGAGAAAGAGACAGGATGAAATCAAACAAGACCTGAGACGCTTAGATGAGATGTCCAAAAGACGAGAGCGCGAGGAGGAGAAGTGGAAATCAAAGATCGATCACAAGAGGAAAAAAATCGCAAAGAGACTGGAGAAGATACGGGCCGAACGGCTTGAGTATCAACAGACGGAGACGGAAGCTGAAAACGAGAACCCAGAAAACCAGGATGACTCTGCTGTCCAATGTAAGAATGGAGCAGGACATCAAATGGAACACGAGTGTAAAGATGCAGCTAAAACAACCTCTAGTTGTCTTGAGGACACTTCCAATATCATTTTATATGAGCCTCACGAGGTTAAGGAATATAAAAGCGTCAAACAATTGGAAAAGAAGCGCAAAGAACTTCGACGTCTGGAGAAAATGGAGAAGAAAGCTATCAAAAGAGAGAAGTTGGAACAAAGAGAGCGAAAAAAGATTGAAAAAGAGAAACGAAAAGTTGCTCGTAAACTTGAAAAACTAAGAGCTAAGAATTTAGCAGTAAATGAGAAAAATCTGGGGTCCTCTCAGAGTGTAAATAATCAAGCTCAAGGAGTCTCTAGTGCTTTACTGCAGGGAAATTCTGAAGAACCCCAAACAGTAAATCAGACTGAACATCAAACCACATACGTCAGTGCGACTTGTGACGTTGACCAAAAAGAACAGGATACCTCAAATAAAGCATCTGACCGAGATCTAACAGAACGACTTTCGTCGTTACGCGCACGTGAGCTCCGGACCAGTGTGTCTAATGAGGTGATAGTAGCACTGGGAAATTCAGAGCTAGACATATCTGAAGATATGAAAAAGCCAGTTTCGGACATCATCATTTGTGAAACACAAGTGGCAGAACTTGCTCCAGAGGAGATAGATACTATGCACCAAAGATCATTCAAACTTCAAAGTGACAAGTATGTAGCTACTGAAGGTTCTGTCGGAGAGGTGGTGGAAAAGAAGCCATACAACGAATTTGCTATAGACAATTCAAAGGAATCCAGCCACTCAGGTGATAATCAAATGCACAACAAGAATGCCTCAGAGGACGTTGAGATCGATTACTTAGAGAAAGAAGACACCTTGAAAGACATATCAGTGGAGCTATACAGTATTGAAGAACAACTGGATCTGATTGAACCCCACAACAACCCCAAATGTGGTGGGGAACTAGAGATGAATTTCGAGTCAGAGGAATGTGCATCAGAAACAGCTGTCTCGGAATATGATGACTTATCTTCCTTACGAGGAGAGATTTTTGTAAACAATACTTCTAAGACGGAGGTCGTTGCAACAGGCAACGTTGGGGCGAGTGGAAAATTAGAGAAAACGTCTGACTTGATCACAACAAATACCAGGCCATTTGGGTCTGCCGCGGAGTGTTTGGATAATATATCTGTCCACAGTGAAATGGCTTACGACGATAGCCCTCCACAATGTTTCAACGGTAAAGAAACATTGGCAAAACGCGATGCTTTTGATCAAGTTGATAGAGGGAGCAACGATAACTACGGCCTGCCGGAGTGTTTGGATGATGCAGACTTGGAACTGTGCACTCGTTCCAAAGGAAACAAGCGGACCGGAGAGTCACATGAAAAGAGTGCACCAAGGCCTGAATATGTCAAAGAAGATGGCGATGATTTTCCAGATGAATTTATGAACGATGGAAATGATGATGCCATCGATATGACACTGAGTGATGAAAGCGTTAACTATGACAGTCCCAATTATGCAGGAAACGGTAGCCATGTAGCCAATGAACCTTCTCCATTAATGCAAAAGGTGTCTGGCATGTTTAACTTTGGTGGATTACAACCACTTTGCAACTCACCTGGAACTGGAGAGTTCAACTCAACATTTGAAGATACAGTTCCTTCAGAAGAGAAACTAGACGACAAAGGACGGGGTGAAGATGATCAAATTCCCTTGAAAGAAAATTCCTCTCTAGATCATTTGGAGACTGGATCTTTTGAAGATGAAACGTGCAGTCGAGAATACGCCATGGGCTTTAAAGATATAACAAAGGAAATGCAAGAGGCGCTTGTACAGCGATACGCTGCTTGCACTGATATAGAGAGAGCTGGCAACGTAGAAGTTGAGATCGTCTATGAAGAAGTGAGCCGCCGCTCATCTGACGAAAACTCATTCTCTATCGTCTGCGAAGTGGCCAGTGTCCAAAGTTGCGACGACAAGGATTGGATGGAAAGAGACGTCAAGGAGGAAAAAGGCGATGTATCTATTAAAAAGCCATCTTCTAGTAAGGAAGCTATGTTAATGGCAAGGGAAGCTTTATCTTTTGAATCTTCGCCAATGCATTCATCTGATTTTCTCGACTCGACAGCTGAAGGTTATGGGAAAAGTGCGCTTCCTGATCCACCGTCAACTGGAAAGCATAATTTAAAAGAACACGATCTCATGGCCGAGTTTGACGACTTTTTAGATAAAGTTGAAGTAACCGAGCAAATCGCGGAAAACCAAGGTGGTGTAAAGACAGCTGGCACTGCAAAGTTAGTTGGCGCCTTTGTACAATCTACAGTTGAGTCTTCCGACTGCAAAATACAGGAAGTGCTTTCAGATCATGACAATGACGAATCTTTGGAGAAGTCCAGAGGGTTGAAACAAGACACAACTTCACATCACGAAATTTACGAGGACACTGACGTTCCAATGGCTACTGCAAATAGTGATGCAAGCAGAGAAACTGGATTTGATTCCGAAGAAGCATTGAATTATAGCCATTCACACCAGTGTGGCAAAGATGAAGATGTAGAGAAGGTCTTCTTAGATAGAAATTTGCATCCAGTCATTGATGCACCTAAAGAGCTAGATACATCAGCTTTATTCAATAATGCACTTCAATCTGACTACTGCTGTGACAAGGATGACTACAGCTCTGCAAGAAGGAATTCCAGCCTTGGGAATAATATATTGGAAAAAACAAACGATCAAAATCTGTTTCTAGGCTCAGAAAATACAGAAGTGCACAGCATAGGTGAAGTTTCTGACTTTGCAGACTGCATAAAAGGAACTCTCGCTGCGACAAAATTGCAAGATAAGCAAAGCCTTTTAATGGATCTGGATGCCATGAATAAGAAAACCAAACAAATGATGGAAGAAAACACACAAAATGACGAGGATTCTTTTGATGAAAAGGCAGTTTGTGATACCGCGTCTGAGACTTCCCAAGAAGATGCTGCCGTGGCAAGACCTGCAGACGAATCTCCTGTCATCGAAATTCAAGAAGTGCTTCGTGAAGAAGATTCAAAATGTGAGATTTGTGATACCGGTGATGAACTTGATTCTTGGGGCGCAATAGATGATATGCTATCAAGTGATGCTCTTTGTGTTATTGTTGACAAGGAAGAATCTTTCTTTGGAGCTCCTTACTTATCTGATGTTGTTAATAAAGGATCCAACTACAAGAGTGAAGAAGAAGACAAGAAAAATCATGAATTTGAGACTAGCCCAGTGTCATCTTTGGAGTCTAAAATGGCATCACGAGAACGACATAGAGACAGTTTACTTTCCCCGCGCTCTGTTGTTGGTGTACGTGTCAAATCAACCAATAATGAAGTATGTGCTCTTGAAATAGAAACAGATACAAAATTGGATTCAGTGGGTGATTTGGCTCTCCCCAGGGTCAATGGCGTCAGGAAAGGGGTATCCTCTGCTCATCAAGATATTTCAGTTTCTGACAATTATGACGAAGTCTTGGAAGTTGGCGAAGAGTTTCAAAGGATGGAATATCACGAAGAGCCTGTTTTACGGGTAATTCCTGGAATGGGCAGGAGCTGCAAGAAAGAGAATAAGACGACTGCTAGTGACGTTAAAGCTATAGGTGGTGATGGATTTGTGTCAGTTGACTCAATAAATGATGAAACGTTAGACGCCTCACTGGAAGATAAATTTCCTCAAGTTGATAGACCATCTGAAGAGATCAGTAAGAGTCCCCATGCGGCCAAGAAGCTTTTATCAGAAAAAGGAAAAGTGATGAAGTGTAAGCTCAATGAGGATGAGTTTATAGATGACTTCGACCAATTACTTGACGAAGTTGAAGAAGACATACGAATTGAAGAAAGCATGTCGTCTCCTGAAAGCAATTGTCATTCCTCAGGAAGTGCAAGATCAGTTAAAGAAATTCAAGACCAATCAACCATTGAAGATGTAAAAACCCTGGATGAATCTGTAACGTGGGTGACTGATATTGACAACGAAGAGTTATTGCCATCGTCGTGTGACGAGGAAGTGGCGGCTATCAACGATAGCACTTTAGAGGTGTTTTCAGAATACGAAGATGAACCAGATTCCTGGGGAGCTTTGGACGAGCTTATTGACAGACGATTTCAAAGTCGCGATTCTAGCTTTGTTTCAAAAGGGGGAGTAAGCAGAGAGTCAGTTGAACGCAGACGAGCTAAGTACGAGCGAAGGATAGCAGCTGTGGTAAACATCTCCGAAATTCTTTTGCATCAAGAGTTACTGGCGGCGTTGAAAGCAGCGGCGTGTGAAGTTACTGAGACTGACGCCTTGGAAAATGAGGCAAAGCAAAGTGTACAAAAACATCATATACACAAGGATGATATAAATAGCCCAGCGAAAGACAAAATACAAGCGCATGTGACCAACAAGGACAATGGTGTTACTTTCAGTGGAGAAAAGTCAACCATTGGAGACGCTATTGAACAATTGAACAAATTGCATTCAATTGTCATTGACATACGAGACGAATTAAGTGGAAGGAATGGAACCAAAGGACAGAGATTTGCTGTAAAAACAGAGAGTGATTCCGTTCCAGATCTACTGAACATCATTAGTGCACTTCATGATAACATGGGAGAAATGGCAGAGGAATTGAAACAGGCAACTAAAAAGAGTAATAAGGGCAAAGTGAAAAGCGACGAGCATCTTCTGGTGGAGATGTTAGAGGAAAGTAGAAAAGAAAAGGCCAAAATGTTGGTTGAGATCACTATAATGCAGGCGAAAGTCGCGGCGTTTGAGAAAATGAATGATTCTTTGCATGCTGAGCTTGAAGGAACAAAAGCTCACTTAAAATGTCTTCAATCCAGGGATGAGTACAAGCAAAGAGAGTTGACAAATTTAAAAAATGATTTTGAAAGAAAGGAGAAAAAGTGGGATGATGCCGAAGAGAGTCTGGAAAATGCTTTGAAAGACAAGCTAGAACTATTGGATGAGGTTGAGTTTTTGGAGGACAGCCTGAGGTTTAGTACGGAAAACAACAAAAGACTGGAGAATCGAGTTGACGAGTTAAATGAGACTATAAAAGAATTAAAGAAGCGTGCTGAGATGGATAATAAGCGACATGAGTACGGACATTTACGCGAGCAAGTAGAGTTGTTGAAGGGATCCCTGGAATTGTCTAATCAACGAGAAACGTTGTTGAGATGCCAGGTGGTAGGTTTGGAAGCAGATTTATGTAACTTCAAACATTGTGAGCAGGCTTTGAAATGCAACTTGAAGACTTCAGAAAACGAGAAGTCGAGGATTATAGAGCAACTTGAGGAACAGCCGAGACCAGCTGAAAATGAAAACGCCAGGATGATTGCAGAGCTGACAACACTATCAGATAAAGAGATTCTGCTGAGCGAACTTAAAAAAGAAAACATGAGGGTTATAAAACAACTTGAAGATCAGTTAAATAAGCTTACTAAAGAAAACTCCATGCTTAATGCTGAGTTGTCCAAGGCATCAGAGAAGGACAATCAAATGACTGAGCTCAAAAGTGAAACAACGAAGGTCATAAAACAACTTGAAGATCAGGTAGCGACCCTTAAGAAGGAAAATGATAACCTGGCCTCAGAATTCCACAGGGTATCACAGAAGGATAATGAAATGACTGAGCTTAAAAATGAAATGTCGACCATCATAAAACATCTTGAAGATCACGTAGCGAACCTTAAGAAGGAAAATCACAACCTGGCAACCGAATTGTGCAAGCTATCAAAGAACAACAGTGAGATGATTGAATTAAAAGATAAAACGTCCAAGTTCATGAATCAACTTGAAGATCAACTAGGGGCACTTAAGAAGGAAAATTCCACGCTGTCCACAGAATTGTACAAGGCATCAGAGAAGGATAATGAGATGAGAAAATTTAAAAGTGAAACGTCCAAGTTCATAGAACAACTTGAAGATCAACTGGCGACACTTAGGAAGGAGAATTCTATGCTAAAGGCAGAATTGTACAAGGCTTCAGAGAAGGGTAATCAGATGAGTGAACAAAACCACGAAACGTCTAAAGTCATAAATAAACTTGAAGATCAGATCGCGACTCTTAAAAAGGAGAATTCCACCCTGGTAAAGGAATTGTCAAGGGCATCAAAGAAGGATAACCAGATGAGTGAATTACAAAGCCAAACGTCGAACGTCATAAAACATCTTGAAGATCAGGTAGCAAAGCTTAAGAAAGAAAATTCCACTCTGGCCACCGAACTGTCTACAGTTTCGGAAAGAGATAAACAATTGACAGAACTTTGCAACCAAGTAGAAAACTTAACGACTCAGAACAAGTTACTGCAAGATCAAGCATGGAAAGCCAAAAACCAGTTTTCTGATGAATTGCAATGTCTGCAGGAAGAAACCAAAGAACTTGGAGAAGGCAGCATGCGTTCAAGGAGGAGCCGCGGAAGCAAAAACTCCGATATCAAAATGCTAAGGAAGCGAATTCGTCAAAATGAACAAGAACTTGAGTTCTTAGGACGATTCATTCGACAGAGAGGTCTTGATTTTGGGAGAAGACCACAATACCATATTGACATTGGCCCTGATCCGAAAGACGAGCCTGATAAACTGCCGAGCGCAAAAGACACCTTAAACCATGAGCGCCAACATAACCAGGACACAAGCCAAGTGCCAGAGATGGAAAACATCATTGAGGGTATCAGAAAATCTCTCCAACAGAGGGAGAATGATTTGCAGAAAACAAAGGATGCTTTAACACTGAAGACAGAAAGAACTGCGTTTTTGGAGCGTCGAGTCGAGGAGACAGAAATGTTACTTGAGGAGAAAAACAAGCTTCTAAGAGAGAAGAAATGCAATTTAGAACAGACTGATGCAACTTTGAGACAGCAGTTAGAACGATCAGCAACACTTGAAAATCAATTACAAGACATGGAAAATGCCAGAAACACTGCAATAACATCCATCATGGGCAAAGATCAGGAATTGGAGGAGGCCTTCCGTAGGGTATGCCAAAAAGATCAAAGGATTGATGACTTAATTCATCAGTTAAAACAAGAAAGATTGGATAAAGAATGTCTCAAAAGAGCCATTGAAGTGACAGAATACAACGCTGTTAGAGAGAAAGGACTATTGCAAAGGCTAAGAGAACTTGAATATCAGTTACAGCAGACAGAGGAGCTAAAAGAAACGACATTAGCGTCTCTGATGGACAAACAGCAGGAATTGGACCAGTTGTACCGCAGCGTAAGCAACAAAGATGCACAAATTGATGACTTAACACTACAGTTGAAACAAGAAAAGCTGGAAAAACAAGATTTGAAAAGGGCCATTACTATTACGGAGTGTTATGTTAATAGAGAGAAGGAAGTTCTCGAGAGATCAACACAACTCGAAAACAGGCTACAGGAGACGCAAGAGCTAAGAGAGAAAACGCTCGTGTCACTTAAGAATAACAAGGAGGCCTTGGATCAAGCCAATAATAAGACTGATGAATTAAATCAAAGATTACAACGGGAGATATCGAAAAATGAATGTTTGAGAAGCGCTGTTGAAGATACGGAATGTAACGCGGAAAGGGAGAAAGGATTGTTGGAGAAACGAAGAGCCCAGTTTGAGATTCAGCTACAAGAAATGGAAAGGCTACAGGAAAAGACCCAATCTTCTCTCAAGATCAAAGAAACTGAGTTGCAGCAGGTTTCCACCAAGCTAAGCAGAAAGGACGATACAATTGACGAACTAAAGCAGG
>JAHPZR010035687.1:0-7500 GCA_019787425.1 Platygyra sinensis
ACTTTGAACAGGTACTAGTCAGGAAGGCCCCGAAAAACCCAGTCGAAGAAAACGAAGTAGGGACAGACGAAATTACAGAAATGGATACAACAGAGATAAGGTAAGCAGAAGTGAAGAAGAGTGGAAGAACACCTGGAATCCACAGTATCCCAGCAGAGCTGTACAAAGAAGATAATGATGTGGCAGTAAAAGAGTTGACAAGACTGTTAATGGAATATGGCATGAGGAGAAGGTACCTGACCAGTGGAAGAAAGGCTTGATAGTAAAAATACCAAATGAGGACATTTGAAAGAGTGCAAAAATTGGCGTAGTGTGACATTGTTGCCTGTGGCCAGTAAGGTAATGGGGAGAGTCATCATCGAGAGAATACAAAACGGTGTAGACCATGTTCTCAGAAAAGAACAAGCTGGATTTCGAAAGAACAAGAGCACAACAGATCAAAAATTCATCGTCCGTTACATAATAGACCAGGTCAATGAGTGGCAGGCAACATTCTATGCACACTTTGTCGACTTCGAAAAAGCTTTCGACTCTGTACACCGTGAAGGACTATGCAGAATCATGAAGGCCTATAGCATCCCTGACAAGCTGATAAGAATGGTGAAGATCACCTATGACGAGTTTGAGTGTTCTGAACTGGAAGAGGGAGAACAAACAAGATGGTTTAAGATCAACTCTGGCGTTAAACAAGGATGTGTCATGTCAGGCTTCCTTTTCCTGCTTACTGTTGACTAGCATGGACAATACGAAGAACAACAGAGAGGCATAGAAATGACATCAGATGAAACTTCACAAGTATGCTTCATGACGTCGACTTTGCAGACTACATAGTCCTAGTTTAATCTAAATACGAGCATAAACAGAACAAGACCAACCGACTGGTAGATATTGCAGGAAGACTGGGGCTGAAACTGAATGCTTAAAAATGCAAAGTAATGAGAATGAATACACGAAGAGAAGAAAAAGTAATGATTGGAAGAGAGGAAGTCAAAGATGTCCATAGATGTATATCTGAGCACGACTGTGACTAAAGAGGGTGGTGGCACAAAAGACATCAGGAAACGACTAAGTAAGGTATGAGGAGCATTTTTCAAGTTGGTGAAGATCTGGAACACACGGAGCTTTGGTCGGAATACAAAAATCAAACTGTCTTTGAGACCTTGGTACAGTCCTATCGTATGGCTGTGAAGCATGAAAACTAACAGCTGCTGAAGAGAAGAAACTGGATAGATTTCAATTCACATGCCTGACACGGATTCTAAGAATTTGGTGCCGCAACGCATCCGAAACGACACAATCTCCCAAGTAACAAGCGTAAAAAAGATCAGTGATAAAATTCGAAGGAGAAGATGGAATTGGATTGTCTACGTGCTCAGAAAGGAGAGGAATGATGACTGCATGGTGCCGATGGAGTGGCAACCTGAAGGGAAGAGAAAAGTGGGATGACCTAAGACTGCACGGAGAAGAACGGTGGAAAAAGAATTCAGGCAAGAGGGGTGGACCAGCTGGGCAGAAGTCAGGGGTGCAGCGCAAGACAGGGCTAGTTGGCAAGAGAAAGTTACACTGAACCTTATGCGCCTCATGGCATGGAGAGAACTTAGTAACTAACATTAGCTTATTAATTCAGATTTTGAGCATGTTTTATTTGGGTGATCGGATTGGTTTTCATGCTACAGTTTAAAGGTTGCAAACTATCATTGGTCGGAGTACATGACACTTACTTTACCGCAGCTGCAGAAGTCCTTGAATTTAAAATCAATTATGTACTTAAATTCTCTCGAATCACGCGCATACAGCACGCGCAACGTTTCAATTTAAAAGTTTTTTAAATCGCGCGTAACATCAAGCGGTTCTTTCAACTGATGAAGGCTTAAGAGTTAGCCGAAACGTCTTACCATAATATACAAGTCAGTGACAAAAAACAACACTTTTATCAACTATGTCATCTCCTGACTACAATTACTCCATTTTTAAACATGACATGAATAAAATTGTTTATGGTTAAAAGCAATTAGTTAATGTACCACTATTATTGCAATGTATGCAGATGACACTTACCTTAGTTCAGCAGCAGAAAGACCCAGACATCCTTGAATTTAAAAAATTATTAATGAAATTTGATGTGGTAAAAATTAATGAGGCAACTGTAACACAGGCTAGTGACCAAGCTTTTTTGGTAACGATAGATTGACATTGATCTTGTTCTTCGTTTGTGCATCTCAATCTACAAATAATGCAAAAAATAGGAACTTGGCCACCATGCAGCCATCTCAGCCTCACACTTGATCTGTTACTCATATATCTGACATAACGGGAGCTTTGAGATAATTCCGCTATAATGAATAATTATGAACATAAAATACAGTGGTCATTTTCAAATACTTGAAAACTTTTAATCAAATTTATCATTTTTGGGTAAACTTCAATTTTCCAGCAGCTTTTGTAGTTTTTTTTTTTTCAGGGGTTAATCCTTAACTTTCACTGGTCCACAAATAAGATGCTAGCTTAATATCATCTACATCTTTTGTACCCTTCTGTTCTGTTTATGAATACACTGTATGTTATCCTTTATTGGCACATTTTCTGAATTTTCAAAACTTAAGGTCTAATCCTTTTATTATCTTTGAATTTTCAAAGCACACATAACTTTGTTTTGTCATGTCTGAGCAAAAAAGAATTATTGTAACTGGTGGCACTGGTCTTGTTGGAAAAGCTCTGGAGGAAGTGGTAACAAAAGAGGAAAGTAGATCTGATGAAACCTGGATATTTCTGTCCTCTAAAGATGGAGACCTGGTAAGCCTAAACCTGTAACAAATGTCATCACCAAACAGATTAGTGACACTATGGTTTCTTCTTTATTCCTCATATATTAAAAGGAACGTTTTTCTTCAAGCCATTCCTTACATTCCTTGCTTAAGGTGGTTGACCCCACAATGTATGCTGAGTACATTCTACATAACACTCATTTAAGTTCATTGTTGTAAATGACAGGAGACTGAAAATTATTATATTTTCATTATTACCAGGTAGTTAAGTAATAAAAAAAAAAGGATGCTTTCTGCTAAATTTGGTAGATAATGTTTTTTATCAACTGATAGTTAAATTGTAACCTTTTTTCTACTTTGATATTTTAGCGACGCAGCTGCTACTAAAGCAATTTTTGAGAAACACAATCCAACCCATGTTATTCACTTGGCAGCTTTGGTTGGTGGTCTCTTTCAGCACCTCAAGTATAATCTGGAGTTTTGGGTATGTAAAGCGGTTTTCCTCATAACTATTTACTTGGCACGATGTTTGAGAAATTCTCTTTAACCCTTTACCCCGTTACATGCCTTTGCCAATGTCATTAACATCAAGAATCATTTTGAAACTACGCTCTAAGATCCTCTTGCTACAACCATTAGTACAAGAACTTACTTAAACAGTTTAATAAGTTGATTGATAAATTATTTGCCTTCCTATCTCCTACTTTATCATTTCTCCCGTTTTTGCTTGCAGCGGGTGAATATAAAGATTAATGACAATGTTCTTCATAATTGTTACCTGAGTAAGGTGGGACTAGTAAGAAGATTTTAATATGTTTGTTAGCTTTGTTTATGTCTTTGTGAATGGCTGATCAAATTACATTTAATGCTCAAGATAATTGTGTCTTTGAATATACACCTACCCAAGGGAGTTACTGGACTGTATTGTTTCCAGTTAAATTTGCTACACAATCGCAGCATAAAATCAACACACTGTAGGCGATAAATGTTGCGCTGTTATGAGACTGTAGTGTTGTTGACTGCTTAGAATGACACCACCTACAGGGCTACCAACATGAAGTAAATAAAAGTTGGAACCCAAAACACCTATTACAGCTGAGTACGCTCGATGTGTCCTTGATGGTACAGGTGAACTTACCCGTACATGATACAATTTACCTACAAAGTAGCAAGTTTGATGCAGGTGTGAAAATCAAGACGACATGTGAAGCGAAACTTAATCTCATTCCTGGGCCTATTGATTTAATGTACAAGACCAGTATACAGTTTGTGCTGTATATTTTGTACAGTGAATTAACTTGGAATTATAATCAAATATAGGACTCTTCTTCTCCCTGCACGTGACCTAATAACCTTTTAGTTTTGCCTTCAATTGTATTATCTAGGTCCTTAATATCCGACATGAAGTCTTTCCTTTCCCTAGAGGCCCAACGCTGCACATGGTGCAAAGTTCTGGTGACAAGTGCCTGTAATGATTTTAAGCTAGGCACCACTTGGTATATTGCAGGCTGCATTTTGGGTCAGTTAACTTGACAATTGCCCAATAGTGAACCTATTTATGCCAGGGTCAGTTAACTTGACAATTGCCAAATAGTGAACCTATTTATGCCAGCAGTCTCTTGAGTAAAGTTTTGAATGCCACTGCTTGGAGCAGGGTTTTCCAGTAGCTATTTCTGTGGCTCTTTTAAGCAAGGGTCAACACATGCTAAATGTTTTTTTTTTGCTGAATGCAGGTGAAGAAATGCGTTTCTTGTCTCTCGTCATGCATTTTTCCAGACAAGACAACATATCCTATAGATGAAACAATGGTTCACAACGGACCTCCCCACACTTCCAACTATGGCTACTCATATGCTAAGCGTATGATTGATGTACAGAACAGGTACCGTAAGTGTTCCTTGTCCACAATTTGAATCTCTAATTCAGATGCAATTCAGCAAAGAAGTTGAAAAGTAAAGAACCTTTTACATAACAAAGAGCTTTTTTCTCTTTCGTCATAAATTTTCCTAGTACTCTGCTTAATTATACAATACCTGTGACGGAATGATTCAATTTAGGATCCTTGTTTCAATTAGCAACCCGTTTCTGCTACTAACTGTTAATTAGAGCCACTATTCCTTAATAAGTACCTCTAAACCAGCAAGACAGTATTCCCATTACATATGTGTAACGATCTTTGAGTCTTAAATAACCACAAGAACAGCTTTGTGAAGGCTCTGTAATTTCGAAGCTCAAAGAAGTTAATACAATCACCCGTGGTAGTTGCTGACGAGTGCGCCGGATATCCAGGCCGCTATTACACAATATCGTTATATCCTCCTTTTTCTTAAATGCAAAATGACACAAGCTCCGAGTGGCAAGAAATAAAATGAAATACCAAACAAACGTAAAACCAAGGAATAAAAGATGTCCACAACGACAAATCTAACTGCCTTGTGCAAAGTCCATCCTAACATAAAGTGAAAATATAAAAAAAAAAACGAATCAAAGATGTCCGCAAAGGCAAATTTAACTTCCCTGCGCAAAGTCCATCCTAAACTAAAATGGGACTATAATCTAGTAACCGTTCTGCTTGACTGCACCCCTCAGGGCTGGCAGTAGTCTTTCAAACGGATTGGAGTCGTAAGTAGGCGCTTTGTTGTGGATCGTCTTTCAGTTGGTTGAGGGATCTCTGGAGCTCTTTGAGAGGTCTCTGGTCGTTCTGAAGCCGTGTCCTCAGGTAAATGCGTGCCCGGCTGAACTGGGTCAATGACTCTTTGGGACTGATCAACCATCAGACGTGGCTCCCCCTTCGATTGCAGGACCCTCTTGTGTTGCTATCAAATCGTTCCTGTTTGTCCTGTATCTCGTCCCTTCGATGTCAACTTCATTGGATCTTGTCGCGTTTTCCTGGCGACATGTTGCTTTCTTCGACAGCTTCTTTCGATCTTTTGGATCTGGCTTCATTCTAACTATATCTCCAGGTTTAAGTCTTTTAGTCGTTTGGCCCCCATTGGCCCTCTTCTCTTTGTTACAAGATCCTTGGCGGGCTTTGGAAGCGTGGGTTTCAGCAATCTTGCTGAGGTTGGGAGGAGAGTCCTGGTTCTCCGTCCCATTGGGAACCATTATCACTCCTGACAATGTTGGGGATGCCATGACTGGCAAATTGCATGTTCTGCAAGCAGAGACATGGTCCCTGAGAGCTGAAATCATTCCAGGCCAATATAGCATTTCCCTTGCTCGCCGAGGGCAGCACTCAATGCCGACGTGGCTTGTATGGGTTTTTTAAGCATCTCTGATCTCATAGCTGCTGGTACTATGATTCTGTTCCCTCTGAAGACTACTTCAACTTGCTCTGTCTGATGATCTCGGTAAGAGTAAAATTCACGGATTTCTGATTGGACTGCTTCTCTTCTCTCTAACCACCCCAGCTCAATAATGTGCTTCACCTGCTGCAGGATTGGATGATCCTTAGTTTTCTGTTGCAAGTCTTCAAGACGATCTCTAATTACGGCAAGATGTTGGGTCTTGCCATCTTCTTCTACCGGCTATTCAGATAAAGTCCAATTCATTCTGTGAGTCTGGTACGGGTAGGTACGCCCTGCTCAAGGTGTCTGCTATGTACATCTCTTGTCCTTTCTTGTAGACGACGTTTAGCTGGTAGTTCTGTAAGCGCATCATCATTCGCTGGAGTCTTTTGGGGACTGTGAGTAGGGTTTCTTTAGTATAGTAAATTGCCATTCCCAGAACCTCCTTCTGACTGTACATCAGTGGGATTTGACATCATCAGGATTGCCTTTACTTTCTTTCGGTCGTCTGGTTTCAGTCCATCGGCTGTAAGCAAATGGCCAATGTAAGGTCTCACGGGCAGACTTTGTCTTTGTTTAGGGTGAGATTTCTCTCTGTGGTTCTTTCAAGGACACTTCTTAGGTTCTTGTCATGATCTGAAGCGGCAGTCTTCATGTCGTCTCCTCCTCCGCACACCAAAAGGTAATCAGCAATCACTGCAGTGCTTTGATATCTCCAAAGGTATCATTCATTCTCTTCTGGAACCCCTCGAGTGCTGAGGAGATGCCAAAAGGCATTCGCAACCAGCGGTACCGACCGAAGGGGGGATTAAAAGTGTTGTGCCAAAACCCACTTTTAGCATGTAGTACAGGGAACACCTTTGCTTTGCTAAGGCTGGCGTGGCAACTTCTCCAGCGGTAGGAAGAGGACAGTAAGGCCGTTTGATGGCTCTGTTTAGATCTTTGTAATCGATGCACATTCTGAGCTTGTTGTTGGGCTTGACCACTGTAACCTGCATATTTGATACTTAATCTGTTGCTTCGCTCACTGGGGCCAGAATGTTCTCCTCTACCATTCTCTTCAATTCCAATCTTAGTGGCTCTCTTAGGGTAACCGGTACCTTGCGGGGTGGGTGTATCACTGGTTGTGCCGTTGGTCGATCTCTATGTGGTAAGGGTCTGCGAGGCTTCCAAGGCTTTCAAAAACATCTGCGTGCTATACCAATATGTTGTCATCAATGATTGTCTTCGATGTTAATGGCGTATAACGGCTGTCTTGAGTCACTGATAAGGGAAGTCTTTCACCAGAACTTTTAGGAAACTCAACCTTTGGCATGGCTCTGCACTAAGATGCGTTCTCACATCTCCGTGAACAACTTGGAACGCAAGGACATGGGAGAACCACCTCTCGTGCACTTGAGTTTGTACTTCCCCACTGGGTTCATAACTGCTCCATTGTACATGGTTAA
>JAHPZR010035687.1:10000-13275 GCA_019787425.1 Platygyra sinensis
CCTCGTGTTTTCGTTTTCGCTCTTGTCTTTTAATTCTTCAATATATTTCTCGTCGACTATCTCGAAACGAGACGCCATTGTTACAGAAAATTTTCGGCAACAACTTTTCGATAGCATAAGCTGTTCCTAGGCAACCTGACAGCCAATCATAAGCTAGTAATTTTGCCCTCTTCTCAAGCAAAATTAAGAAAAAATACCCTCTTCATTGACCAATCAGCAATCAGTAATTTTGCCCTCTATTTTATTACTGCAGTAATTAGAGTCGCGACACGTGTTGATTTATCTTTCTTTGCTACGTCAGTTACTATTACACAATTGTTCCATTTTGTTTGAATTTCTTCCACTTCTGGGCTGTGTTCCCTTCATGCAGTTGTACAGGCTCCAATGGAGAAAGGCCAAATGAAGCGGGGGCCATTGTGGATTTCTATTAGTTCATGGTGCTCACGAGTTCACGCGAATGTTTGTGAGTAAATCCTAGGTAACCACCGTTCTGATACCATGTTACGATCTTTGAGTCTTAAATACCCACAAGAACAGCTTTGTGAAGGCTCTGTAATTCCAAAGCTCAAAGAAGTTAGTACAATCACCCGTGGTAGTTGCTGACGAGTGCGCTGGTAATCAGGCAGCTATTACACAATATCGTGGCAATATGGACCCTTGTCATAATTGGTGGGCTTAGTCTTTTTCAGATACATTTTTGTCAGAGTATTTTGACATCATTTATGGTTCGTTTTCCTTCTGAATTGCTCACGTCATTCCTGTATTTGCAAAATGAATGAATGCCACGTTATTTCAACAGGGTGCATAACATTGTCATAATTACAGTCATAGGCTGTAGTCTCTCTTATGGCCCTATGGAAAACTAAATTACAACACAATTAAAATACATGTACTTAAACTGAGATATAACTTAATTAAAAGCTAAAAAAAACTATTTATTCTGAAGCTGTCGTGCAGTAATTTTGCACATGATTTTAAGAATCAAAATGATTTAGTTTGAATTTCTTTACATTAGACCAACTGAGTAAATCAATCATTATCAATAACATTTTCTAACAGCTGTACAGCATATTTATAAAGAACATTCGTTTCATGTTATTGGTACATATGGAATAGGAAGGTGATAAGACAACTGAGACCTTGTCAACTAGTCCTAAATTAAGCTCTCCTAAATATTAACTAGTCTTCTAGGAGTCTCAACTGTTATTGTTGTGTTAGCACCCAATTGAATTCTCTTTGTTTGACACATTAACAATAGATGTTTTTGTCAAAAGGGAACTTTTAAGGTCATTCCCCTGTTTTGCACTGCGCAACTTTACTGCGCATCCTAATTGGCAACATCACCTCCAGCAAACAAGCTCAAGTCATGCAATCTTTCTAAGATGGCGGCCTTTCGCGACGAGCGCGTTAGGGACAAAAAAGGCTGTTTTCGCCGTGTAAAAGAATGCGAACGTCGACAGAATTTGCAGATCCAATGCAAACGGAAATTTGAGAAAGTGGGTGAAGATGTTGAGAACGGTAATGGCCGTAGAAGTGATTTTGAGCTGTCGGGAAGACGCGTTGTTGAGTTGGATTTGTTGGCGAAAGTACTAGATGAAGGCTGTAAAGCCTGCGGGAATCCGCTTCAGCTCTCGAACTGTTTTCATGAAACAGTTTCCGGACTCGGAAGCCTCTTGTACCTAACTTGTGCAAACGGTGAATGTGGAGAAATAAACGTGTGTAGAACTAACAAGACTCATCGGACCGGAAGCCTTCAGCGAGGGAGGCCCATATTTGATGTCAACACAAAGCTTGCAGCAGGTATGTTGGCTCGTTTATTTAATTTGCTGTACGTTCAAAATGACTTCACAGACTTATGATTGCTGAAAATTAGAATACCTGAACTCCAAATGCAATTTTGTCTTCTAAGGAGTTAATCAATGTTTGTCGAACAATTAGAAAAATTATGTTATTTTATATATTTTTACGAGGCACAATTTGTGTAACTACACGCGTACGATTGTGAGTATTTTTAGTAATATTTGCTGTCACATAAGCTAACAGCTTTAGCCTTCGTTCCAAAGAAATGAGGATACAAAGTAATTTTGTTCATTAGAAAGTAAAATAAAATAAATAAATACGTTTTTTTCTTTATAGGAATGTTACATGCCGGTATCGGACCAACGCACGTGAATGCACTGTTGACAGGACCTCCATGTGTCAATTTGTTTTATGCATGATGCTTTTAAGTTGTGGCATTATTTGTGTAAAACCAAAACAGAAATTACACACGTGTAATAATAAAATTTGAGTGCAACGCTCTCGGAGGAATTCACTAGCTGACTTTTCTACCCAAGAAGTACATGAAATCCATGATAAAATCCAGTCATTAAAGTTCATGGGCACAGTCCTTAGTTGTTTGGGGGAGTAAGGCCTGGGACCTAAAATATCTCTTTACTGCATATGTAAAGAAAATTAAATCAACAAAACTGATTTAAGACATATCTGTGATGAACACTTTCTAGGTTGGTTGAAATAATTTTTTGTGCAATTTGTCTATTTTATAGTCCAATTCTGAACGTTTGGCCTTGATTTCCTTCGGTTTCCATGGTAACCAATAATTTCTTGCAATAAATTCTGATCCAAATTTTATCAAAGTGGTTTAACAACTACCGTATGTCTTCTCCTGTATGTAAAAAGGAATTTGTACAGCTTTATAAGTATATTTAATCTGCAAATTTAACAGTTTTGAGTCATGTAGCAGGAGGGCTGGGTCTGAAATCCCCAGCCATATCTCACTAACGAGTATGGGCACCCCCTCTTTTTTTTCATTCATTCTAATCAAGTACCAATAGCCTTTGCATAAAAAAAGAATGGTCACATTTCTATTGACAGAAATTTTTTAAAAAAGGAAAACAGAGTTGACTGTAGTTTTTATGTTTTGCATTTTGGTCACCATGGCAACCAATCATTGTATAATAGTTTTCCAGGAATAAACGTTTTCTGTCTAAATCAAGTGTAAAGAGATTACCTGTATCCAACACAATGTAATTACTATTTTGTCAAGCATATCATTTCAAGTTTGGAGTTACAGGGATGCTACAATAAATTACAGTGGCCTTCTAAAATACATGGTGAATAATGTGAAAATGGGGCATTTTCAGTGTGACGTCACACCTTTACGAGCCTGGGGACCCCCCTTTTTTATTTCAAATTTGGACTTGTCATATCATAAATATTTAGTAGACAAAGTTTGAACGAAAATCTATTGTCGGTTCTATTACAGGGGAATTACC
>JAHPZR010035689.1:0-7500 GCA_019787425.1 Platygyra sinensis
CAAAAGGAGTGGTTGACGGCAGCCACTATGAGGGTCGTTGACAAGAGGAGGAGAAGAAAGCAGAATTGAACATGGCAAAAACAAGAGCTTTAAAAGCAAGGCTATCGGGGGAGCACACAGCTCTGAACAAAGAGGTGAAGAGGAGTGCCAGAAGAGACAGGAGAGAGCATGTGGAGCGCATGACACAGGATGCAGAAGACGCAGCGGGAAGAGGAGATATGAGGGAGCTCTACCAGATCACGAAGAGGCTGGCGGGGAAGAAGAGCACTCAACCACAACATGTCCTAAGCAAGGATGGTGAGAACCTTACATCACCAAAGGAACAGTTGGAACGTTGGAGAGAGCATTTTCAGGACCTGCTGAACCGTCCATTGCTGCTGAACCCAGCCGACATCCCCCCGGCGCACCGAACTCTGAATGTTAAAATAAATAAATAAAGATCTTTATTGACATAAGAAGAATAATAAAGAAACACGTCCAGAGACAAAACGTCTGGACTTACAATTTCATACATATATCAATCCATCATGTATATACAAGACTAAGTAGCTACACAAATTCAAAAAGACATCTATTAAAAAAGCAACGTTTAAAACGTTCGGTTCTAACTGGAGGCAGGATGTAATTATGTCCTCTTTTCCTGAGGCTCCTAGCTCTCTGAACTGGTAAAAGTTCATGTAGTGGATTTGTACTGTCAGAGATTATCTCGTCCCAAAGAAGCCTGTCTTTCATCTTAATTACATCCATTATGGGAGTGTATTTGCTAGTATACCCATAACGTAAAGCTCGCTTACAGAACTTATCAATATGAGAGAGATATTTACTATAGTGGGCAGAAGCCCATACCTCAATTGCGTAAGTGAAAAGTGACATAATTAGACTGTCAAACAGCAGAGTAAGTTCTTGTAATGAAAAGCCGTAGTATTTGCAGACTCTGAGGATATACAGTCTAGAAGTTGCTTTGCTAAGCATGTTTTCAAATTGAGCGTCCCAGTTACATGGATCTTGGTTTACTGTAACTCCTAGCAGCTTTAGTTCGCTATTTCTAGTTATTCCGTCCACGGGCTCTGGAAGGGGCATTGTGGTTTTACCTTTAACAACCATCTCAAAGGTCTTCTTCATGTTTAATGTCATCAGGTTTTTATCCGCCCAGCGTTTTATATTTTCCACTTCATAAAGTGATGAATCTGTAAGGTTAGGGCCAGTTGTAACAGGCACACTTGCTGTAATATCATCAGCATATTTGATCAGTAGGGTTTCGGGGCTGACCGGTTTAATATCATTCACCATAATAGAGAACAGTAAGGGTCCAAGCACAGTTCCCTGGGGAACCCCTCTGTTAACATTGAGAAAAGTGGTAACTACTCCATCAACCACTACTCTCTGTCGGCGATCACACAGGAAGCTTATTATCCAGTTCTTAATGTATGGATTGATGTCATACGACACCAGCTTACTGAAAAGAATGCGATGGGAGACTGAATCAAAAGCCTTACTGAAGTCGAATGAGAAGGCTCTTACAAAAGCCGCATCTCGGTCAAGTCGCTCAAGCCAAAAATGTTGGCACTTAATAAGGGCCATAGTTGTGTTGTGCCCCTTCTTATATGCAAATTGGTCAGGTCCGATCGCTGACATGAGAATAGGAGATACTTCTTGTTTACAAACGAGACGCTCAAAAATTCTCATTATGATGTTAGTTAATGAGATCGGTCTAAGCTGGTTGCATTCAGTCAGAGGAGATACCTTAGGGATGGGCGAAACGTTTGCTAATTTCCACAAAGATGGGACGGTTTGATGCCTAAGTGAGCAGTTGAAAATTTTGGTGATCACAGGTGCAAGATGGTGAGAGAAATCGCGCCAAAACCAATAAGGAAACTCATCAGGCCCCGAAGCGGTTCGTTTCAGGTGCGATAGTAAATTTCGTACATCACATTCGTTCACAGTCGGCAAACGGGTTCCTGCTGGTATTTGCAGACTAGTTGGAGCCTCATATTCATCGTCAGTGTTGATGGTCTGGAAATATGTGTTGATGACGTCAGGTGAAATCACCGAGCTGACAAGGGTGCCTTGTTTCTTTCTGCCAGTTATTCTATTGGCTGTGTCCCACCATCCTTTAGAGCCTCGGTTATGTTTTAATCGTTCGTTATTCACAGCGTTTACTTGGTTCATGCGAATGAGTGCGTTGATTCTCTCTTGACGAATAATTTTCTCTGCTTGGCTACCCCGATGCGCTGTTTTGTTTCTGACTTTGCAGAGATGCTTTACCAGGGGGGACATGTAAGGCGGGTCCCTGGACGATACTCTAACCCTGACGAGTGGAAAACTCTCATTGAACATCGACCATAGGCTTGTATTTAGTAGTTTCACGCTTTCTTCAGGATTATCCAGGTTATTAATAGAAATCCAATCGAAAGCACTAAGCTTAGTCTCCATAGCAATTTTGCGGTGGTCTCTGGTATCGCGGAAACTAACATATTTCCGTTGTGGTTTAGCCGGGATAGAAGGTAGTACGGTGACAGCCAAATGATCAGATCTCACCAGACCCTTGTGTACCTTACCGGGTTTCCAAAGCAATGGACAGTTAGTCAGAAAAACATCAAGTATTTTATCCCGCCTAGTAGGTAATTTAACCATCTGATGCAAACCATGTTGTTGCATAAGATCTTTTATTTTCAACTGATTTATGTCACCTGCAATTACGATCTTGGCGTTCGGATCATCATGCAAAATTTGATCACAGGTTTCAGATAGGAAATTCAGTAAATCAGCTGGTTCGTAGATGGGGTCAGGCGGATGGTAAACACTGGCAGCGAAAAACTCGGAATTTGGAGTTGTTATTTTGCACCAAAGAGTCTCAAACTCAACCCGTTCATTGGCGTTGATTACTTTTATTTTCCAGTCCTTCCTACAGATGACAGCAACCCCTCCACCGGCGCGTATTCCATTCCGGTCTTTTCTAACCATCACATAGCCATCAGGGCAAATCAAGTGGGACGAGATTTTCTTGTTTAGCCAAGATTCCGAAACAAAACAAAAGTCAATATTATTGCTGCTAAGTTCAGCATACAAAGCTGGAGCAGCATCAGCTTTCACTAAAGAGCGAGCATTTATAAACCATACATCTTGGAACAACTTTAGGAGCAGTAGGAATCCTTTCAATTTTCACTGAAATAAGCGATCGGGATAAATTTGTCCATTGATTATGCATTGACGTGTGACGCTTGTTGACGTTGCGTGACGGACGACGCGAAACAACAATAGGAATATTTGAAAGCGAATTATTCCGCTTTTCCTTGACCCACTTGCCAGCCCTACAACCCCGATAAGCCGTTCTTCTGTGCATATGGTTTAAGGTAGGATGAAACTGTAGGGTAGGACGAAACTGTAGTGTAGATGTTGTATTTGGACATAACCGGTACAGCTCATCTCTGGAATAAACATAGTGACGGGTCGAAATGTGGCGAGTAAAATTAACATAATCAACATAACTTAAACTGCCAACAACATGTTCAAAAGTTCCAGAAGGCTGCGGAACCATTGCTTGACTTTGACTGTCGGGGCCTTGACATTGTGAAGTAAGAGTATTGGGGCCAGGATTGATTTCAACATCCATAGCCACAGTTAAATCCACTGCAAAGGGACCAAAAAGGCTGACATATCCGTGCTTAGTCCAAACGCTAACTGGGCGAGATGAGAAGCTTGAGTTTCGTAGCTTGTGCGACAGAACATGGCCAACTTTAACCCTACTATACGCTGAATAGCCTCTTAAATTGTAAAAGAACGGGGTATTTCGAGTTAATTTGAAAGCCCCAGCGAGAAAGGCAATAAAAATTGCTGCCTTTCGTAACGTGGCTGCCATATTGGGCGCTAATTACATGTATGTGGACCCTCCATCAATAGCCGAAATTGAAAGAGCTGTGAAGAAGCTGAAAGCCAACAGGGCAGCCGGCCCAGATGAGATACCCCCTGAGGCCTTGAAGGCAGACAGTACCATGACAAGCAAGGCACTACATCCTCTCTTTAAGAAAATCTGGACCTCAGAAGAAATGCCCAATGATTGGAAGCATGGACACCTGATAAAGTTACCCAAGAAGGGGAACCTCAAAGAATGCCCTAACTGGAGAGGAATTACACTCTTGTCGGTTCCAGGGAAGGTCTTCAGCAGAATCTTACTGGAGAGGATCAAGACAGAAGTAGAGAAGGAGCACGTACTACGTGACGAACAAGCAGGCTTTCGGCAAGAACAATCGACCACGGACCAAATCGCAACACTCCGCAATATCATCGAACAGAGCCTTGAATGGAACACCACCTTGTACACCATCTTTGTGGACTTTGAAAAGGCGTTTGATAGCGTGGATCGAGACACACTGTGGAAGCTGCTGGCCTACTACGGCATCCCGGAGAAGATCGTTAAGTTGATCAGGATGGCCTTTGAACCGTCAACTTGCCAAGTGGTCCACAACGGCTCTTTGACTGAACCCTTCACCATCACAACCGGAGTTCGACAAGGGTGCTTGCTATCACCTTTTCTATTTTTGATTGTTACTGATTGGATCATGCGCGAGACCACAAAAGACAGGAAGAGAGGGTTGCAGTGGTCAATGATGGAGCAGCTTGAGGACATTGACTATGCAGATGACATCGCTTTAATTTCGCAACGCCACATGGACATGAAGGAGAAGCTACTCAAGCTTGACGAAGAAGCCAGGAAGACGGGTCTGAAGATCAACGTGAAAAAGACAAAGAGATTGAGGCTAAACCACACAATCGAAGCTACATTCACCATCCGGCAGGACAGCATCGAGGAAGTTCAGGACTTCTCCTACCTGGGCAGCACTGTGTCCACAGAAAGCGGAACTGACCAGGACATCCGCATTCGGATAGGAAAAGCTGCAGGAGTCTTCAATACCCTTCGATCCATCTGGCGATCAACAAAGCTGTCCCTCAACACGAAGCTTCGTATCTACAACTCCAATGTGAAAAGCGTCCTTCTGTACGGCTGTGAAACTTGGAGAGTGCTGAAGTCATCGATGGCCAAGATACAAGTCTTTGTGAACCGCTGCCTCCGTCAGATCCTCGGAGTGCGGTGGTACGACAAGCTGAGAAATGAAGAGTTGTGGAGAAGAACAGCTCAGGAGCCAATCGTGCAACAAATCAAGAGAAGCAAGTGGCGTTGGCTTGGACACATCCTGAGAAAACCTGCAGACAACGTCACACGAAGAGGGCTACGGTGGACACCCCAAGGAAAGCGCAAGCGAGGACGGCCGAAGACCACCTGGCGGCGCTCAACTGAAGCTGAAGCGAAGGTCGCTGGCCTGACGTGGGGTCAGCTTGAGCAGAAGGCCCAGGACAGGGGGGGATGGCGAACTCTGGTGGACGACCTATGTTCCGTACGGAACGACAGGAATTAAGTCAAGTAAGTCATGCAAGCACTGTGCTCGCAACAAAAATGGTGAATCTATATACAGATTCAGAAGGGTTTTATTGAAGGCCCGAAGAGCTGAAACCTAATTCTAAAAACAAGTCTAGCCCAGTTGACAAGCGCTGAATAATTGAGAAACAATGGAAAGTGACTGCTGAAGATGGGAAAATACTAGATGAACAGAACAGGTATGTGGTACCAAAGAAAGAAATTTTCGCAGTACTGGCAAATTGCCATTCAGCAATAGCTCACCGAGGAAGAGACAAGACAGAAGACTATAATGTTAAAAAGCAGTATTCAGGAATTACAGAGGTGATCAACTTGTTTATATCGATGTGCACCCAACACCTTCAGCAGAAAAGTGTAACAGACCACCAAAAGAAAGCCATTACTCATCCAATAATCAAACAGATGGCTTCATGAACCATCTGCAAATCAACTTAATAGATTTCAGAAATTTGTCATGTCATTATGTAAAGAGAAAACACACACATGGCTTCTTCATGTGTCTGGCCACTTTATCAAATATTTTTGGATGATACCCCTTACAGGAAAGCAAAGTGAACAAGTGGCTTAATATTAGAGAAACTGTTTTTTATGTTTGGATTCCCCAAAACACTGCATTCAGACAATGGAGGTGAATTTAGAAACAAGAACATGGAGAATCTGTAAAAAAGACACACAAGATACATTTTGTACATGGTGCACCAAGAAATCCTTCTACTCAAGGTCAAGTAGAGCGTAAATATCAAAGTAAACATTACAAACATCGTAAAAGAAAAAGGGATTCAACCAAGTAAGTGGTGTCAAGTCATGCATGAGGCAGCCTACAAAAAAATATATCACTGCATAGAGCAATACAGAAAACACTTTACTATGTAGTTTTTGGTACCATTACAACCACAAGAAGACAGTGTAATGAAAAATGAAATGACAGGACTTGAACAAGAGGAAATGGAAAATGATACACCAAACAACAAAACATTGCCAGGTGAAAACAGCACAATGCAGTACAAAATGCTTCATCTTTTTATTCAACTTTCAAAAATGATCCTTAATTCTTGCCCTATAGAAAAGAAACCCTAGCACCAAGCTGACAATACATTGATTAAAAAACTGACCCTTTCCTTCACAAAGCTAACCCTTAAACCAGAATTTACAATTTACAACTTACAATAATAACTTGTACAAATATTTAAAAGAGATTTAAACTTAAAAAAACCCTGGGGAGCAAGAAAACCTCAATAGAAATGCACTTACATGTATATTAGAAAATTTTCTCAGAATTACATTTAGTACATGTTTGATCTAGTTGAAATAACACATTTAATCTAGTTTAATCAAAGACTTAACACATCAATCACAAAGTAAGGATTTAACCTAGTTTTAATACAAACTACAGATTTGACCTAGTTTGATAACTGGTATTACCTGTGAACACATTTTACCTGCAACATATCCACTAAGCATACATTTCATTTTCCCGCAAAGTTCACGGGAGACACTCCGATAAAGTCTAGCAATGCCGTGTAAATAGTGTCACAGCGGAAAAGCCGCGTCACGATCTTTTTATCACATGCTGCCCGATTTAGGGAAGGTTTTTTTTGGTTAGGCATCTTGTAACAGTGTTACATTGGTGTTACAATGATGCACTGATGAAAACATAACTAAATTCACCTGAGTAAATGATGGTTTAAAGGACCTTGGAGTAAAATTAATAGGGTCACAAATACTAATTAAATGTTAACCAATTAAAAAGGGAGTACTATGACGAAAATCGCATCTTTTCTATCAAAGCCATATTAAAGCATAAAGAAGTAGCCTGCAAGAGAAGAAAAATGCCGTTTACTTTTTTCAAATATCTCTTTTTGTTCCAGAGATATTCAAATAATATGCAAATTAGCCAAGTGATGACATCATACACTCAACCAAAGTTTGATCAAATATGATGAAAAAGGATATCTCAGCCAATTTGTATCAGAAATGTGTGATTCTTTGCAGTAAGATTCTACTAAATGTGCTCCACAATTTGAACTTAACAATTTTGTTACCATGGCAACATACTGGGTTCCAGA
>JAHPZR010035689.1:12500-27500 GCA_019787425.1 Platygyra sinensis
GTGTTAAGTAATTTGGTCCTAAGGATCAACCTTAACCACAACAATTATTTAGTAGTGCTATAGAAAAGAGAGCACTTATGGTGGAAGAATCTGAGTGTGAGACAAAGAAATACAGGAGTAATACACTTTCTAATACCACTGTTTATTTTAATAGATTTGGACAAAGAATCTAAAGATCAAGTGCTGCCAATATCTGGCTGTTGCATATGTATGTATGATAACAAGAGCTCTTGACTGGTAGTTTATTGGTGTTGTGGATGATTTGATGTTAACTAAATAAAATGATGTAATATACAAAAGATTGAAAAGAGACTGAACAATACCAATATCAAACTCATAAACTAACCAAAAATACATGTGCTGTTCACAGCACCACCTCACAACTTAGGTTTAACAACTTTCAATGTGATAATGTCCGTATGTTTTCTGTCAGAATTTTGCTGCATTTTAATTTTACATTTATTTCTAGTGCATTTACTGAAACCGGGGCCGCCCGGGCAATAAGGACCAATCAGATGGTAGAATAAAACAGTAGATTCCAACATTTTCAAATCCAGCCAATCAAATGTCAGGTACAAAACAATGAAATCTTAACTTCTTTGTTGTGATGCTTAGGCAACTGCACAAAATAATTTCCATTCCTGTTGTTTGTCCACCACACAGTTCTTGGAAAAACCATCATGTTTACGTGTACTGTCTCAGGAGGTGTTCGTTTCTGAGTTTGAGCTTCCTTTCTGGGTCATCAGTGTATTGAAATGACATCTTCATCAAAAATTCAAACAAATTTTTTTCGACATTGTACTATTGAAGCCTCTGAGTCAGCGTGCAAAATCAGTCAAGCAAAAACAAAAGACGATGGCATTACACATGGGAACTTCCACCAGATGGAAAAATTGAAGATAATTTTTTGAACAAAGAACTCGGGTTACACGTTCATTTTTCTATCAAGTTACATGTAACTTTTCAACTCTCCTGCTTGAAGTTTGCTTTCAGCTCCTTTCACTGAGTTATATAAAAAGTAATCTCTTTCAAGTCATACATTTTGAACCTGCATTTATGTGAAACTGCTCAGAGACCATCTGAAGGGTTTCTTTTAAACAGCCACGAAAAGATTTAAACCCTACACCACACTACTGGCGATATGGGTATTTACAAGTGACAGTCTTACGCAGCTTTTATTTCCCTGTATTTTCCAGACCAACCAATGACCCCATAGGTGTATGGCATAATTCTTTAACCCGCAAGCGCAAAACTACGAATGGTTTCAGCTTGACAATTAAGCATCACAACAAACAAGTTGAGGTTTCATTGTTTTGTACCAAACATTTGATTGGCTGGATTTGAAATTGTTGGCATCTTTTGTTTCAATCAGTTGGGCCATCTAATTGGTTTTCATTGTCTGGATCACCCCAGTTTCAGTAAACACACTGTAATAATTTAGAACTCTTGCATTGCAGATATACATGTCAAATAATGCAGATGAGAATCAGAAGTTTGGTGAAAAGGTAACAATTTTCACTGATAATTTGCCAGAGCAATGATTCTCAAGAGACTGCATATTAATTGTTTATCTGATAAGATTTCACAACTCCTTGCAATGACACTGTATTGACAGAGACAAGTCTGTTAGAGTAACAATAATGGTACAGTGAACCAGAATCGTCAGGAAACAGGCAAGTTATTGCTTAATGCAAGTTTGCCACTTAAAGACATCTGCGCTAATTATTTCTGCAAATCCTTACTGTGCACACAAATTCACATGCCATGCCATGCATGGATATGCATGCTAAGTAATAAAATGAGCAATGATAGGGCAGATGGCCATTGCTATGGCTCAATGCCTGGATTTGACGATCATGGATGTTCGGTGGGTTCTACTTTTCTTTGCAGAAACAGATTTTATTTCTAATTATCTCCACATCATCCAAAAATGAACAAAAAAATCAATGTGGGAAGTTAAAAAAATTTCAAGATTTCTGTTCATGGGACGTCGAATCCCACCATATTGCGGCTGCAAGGTGCATTAAACTATGGTTGCTAAATGCAAACTTGTTACTAGGAAGTTTACCAGTTGAGGAAATTCAATTAATACATGTAAGTCCACTTAAACAATATTTGCCAGAGAAGATTTCACTTCAAAGATTTGATTGATTGCAATGTTTTTGGGCTTACAGACACTGTGGCTTTATTTACTAATGAAGCAGAATAAGGATTTCTTCAGATTTAGGGTGTTCCTCTGGGCATGTTCTGTCCAAAAAAACGTTGGTGACCCCAACTGTTTTACATTTCTAACATAATGTAACTAACTCATCATCTTACAGTGGTAAAAGTCTCAGAAAAAAATCAATGTTAGAAAAATTTTACGTGAATGTCCTTAATAGAGGTTATTTTAACAACTAACGTATTTTGTAATATGCCAAATTAAAAGTAGAACTAGTAAGAATATAAAACCAATCACTACATAAATTTTATTGTTGACAACAAAAATGTGAAAGATGTTTCTTGTTAATGATGTTGAATGTGACTGAAGAATGACATTCAATTTTAGGTTACTTATCTAAAAGCAGCATCACAAAAGATAACAGAAGCACAGAAGACATCCAAGGTAAGCATAATATTATTACTAGCAGTAATTAATGGTTATGAGTGCCTTTTATTTGAAACTTTAATATAGATACTTTAGAATTAATGATTTCACTAGCTAGCTGACTTTCAACCTCTTATGATTGCTAGACTATGAGAAGTCCCTCTTTTGCTTAGTCCAACTTGCATCACACAAAAGAATACCTCAAGAATAAAATGCTGCTCCTTTATATGGCCATTTCTTCGTCGTGGTTCACTTACGGTCGGTCTCTAGAGCTTGACGGACTAAGTGAAAGAGGAATGTAGAAGAGGAACAAGTACGAAAGTATTTGTAATCCTTGGGCGATGTGTGACAAGAGTGAAAGAGGGACTACTTGTAGTCTAGACTATTGCTAAAATCAACATTTTTCATCATTAACTGGGTTAGCCTATGTGTAGCCATACCCTCCCCTGCGAGGAGGGAGGGTACGGCTACACGTACACTTGACCCGTACTGTACTTTGAAACTGGCAGATGGGTACAGGAACATCTATTAGTACTTGAAAATTACATGTAATAAATGAAAGTCTAATACCTTTTTACAATATTTATTAACATGCTTTATGGACTTAATTTAATATAATTCAAGCTTGAGCTTCTTCATGAGTTCTTCTAGTTTAATATAATTATTTGACTTTGCAACATACACATGTATTATTTATTTGAAGATTTGTAATTTTTATATTAATTACTCTGACTGGTGAACTGGTAAAAAAAAGTTTGAATTGTATTCTCCAATCTTTTGAAGGGACAACCAGAAAAAACTCTGGAGTTGTTACAGTTTCTTGTTGATGTTGTGAGTAACAAGTAAGTAAACTGTGTTCTCTGTCCAAGCAACTTCCTCTTTCTGCCTGCTTCTAAACAACTGTAAAGTACACTGTGGTGATTCAAAGGGTAGGAATGTTATTAAAATAAATTGCCATCCAGAGTCTCAAAAACATTTCTGGAAAATTAGAGAGTGATGAGATATCAGCAGATTATATAAACAAAAGAAAAATTAATAAGAACATTTGGAGGTTTTGGAATGTAATTTAAGCATATCGCTTTAACAAAATTTACTACTGACAGTAATTTGTCACCCCCCTGGGAGGACAGGGAGATTGTTCAAACGAGACAAGAACCACAGCTTTTCTAGAGCTGATAGAAAGTCTGAAGATATCATGATTGACAACTGACCTTGCTGTACTTTTACCACAGGCATCCCAAACTCATTATTCAAGGAGTTGATCAAACATTAATGATTTATGTATGTGTATTGAATAGGACATGACCCCCTAAAGTGTGAAGTGTTATATTATGCCTTTCAGCCCTCTAAAAAGGATTTTTTAGAGGTCAAGTATAATTCAGTTAAAATATTTGAACAATTTCTTGAATCATGAATTTGGGACAACTGTGCTTTCACATTAGTAAATGAGGATTGAATGAAACTTTAACTCATAATTATCAGCTCCATATTTTATTTTTTTTGAATTGTTAATTCCTGACCTATTCTGTGTAATTTATTTTACTCTTCTCTTCACTACTCTACTCTACTCTACTCTACTCTACTCTACTCTACTCTACTCTACTCTACTCTACTCTACTCTACTCTACTCTACTCTACTCTACTCTACTCTACTCTACTCTACTCTACTCTACTCTACTCTACTCTACTCTACTCTACTCTACTCTACTCTACTCTACTCTACTCTACTCTACTCTACTCTACTCTACTCTACTCTACTCTACTCTACTCTACTCTACTCTACTCTACTCTACTCTACTCTACTCTACTCTACTCTACTCTACTCTACTCTACTCTACTCTACTCTACTCTACTCTACTCTACTCTACAAGTGAATATATGAAATGTATTTCAGGCCTGAATTTTTTTGCAGGCTTTAATTTCACAACTGCTTAAGTTGAGTGCATAACTGTGATGATCAATCATATCTTTTCTACTCTATCTGTTCATTCCTGTTCTGTTGTCAGTTCTTTTCAATTCTATTCCGGAAGCTGCCTTTTTTTAAAATCTCTGATTATAAAAGACATGTAAGTTTTGTTATCACCACTCAACTTTTCCTTTCAGACAGACTTAACTTGTCGTATAATTAATTTATGGCCTGTGTGTCTCTGATCCACATGACTGTATTATTGCCACTCTCAGGTTACAAGGTGCAGTTAAGGACAATGACTTTATTTACCATGAAGTTGTACCAGAACTTGATTCCTTACCAGAAATTAAAGGTGAATGTACTTTCAAGGAACTATTGAAATTGTTGTTCATTCATCTGCTTTTCTACTGAGCTAAGTGCTTAGTACAGTAGATTAAGATAAGAGACCACACTTAAATGCAGTAACCAAGAAGAGACACTTTGGGTTTTCAGTCAAACCATGGATGTTCCTTGAGTAATGGAAGGATGGAGCATATGAGGGGGTTGTCTGATTGTGCAAGCTAGAAATTATTATTCTCTTAAATATGATTAGCTCTCAGCTGATTATGCAAGGTACAAATACTGTATTATTATTTGTATTTACAGCTGCACCTCTTGTCAAGCCCATTCCATTCCAGCCATGTGACCCAAGTGTGGCTGGGCCAGATATTTTCCAAAGACTCATTCCAATGGAGGCTCACACGGATTCATCTCTGTACAGGTCAGAAATGATCACTGAATCAATATCCACTCTCATTTTGCCATATTTGTCAAACATTTGTTCAAAAGAATACAAAGAAGGTGGAACATGCTTTATCTTTAACTTTTTCTGCGCCAGAGGAATGTGTGCTTTCCTATTGTGATTGTTAAGCATATGCACATACATAATTATAACAATTTTTGTAGAAAAGCTGCAGAGGCATAAAGTTTTATTTGGCAATGCTGAAAGATATTATTGGAAGTGGTAGCTGTGTGACAGATGCACACAATCATGACTTTCCTTCTGTGTTCTACAGACACACGTCAACTTAACAGACACTGCCTGTAAAACCTTGTAACTCTCCATTTATACATTTGCAGGACACCCTTTTTCTAAGTAGCTGTATGTTCTTCTCAATTACAGGCTTCGCATGTGAAGTATTGAATATATAATCTGTTACAATGTGATACGATCGCCATTAACAGGCATTATTTCCTAGGTTAAAGTGCCACTAACCCCAAAAATTCTTCTTTAGCACAATCTTCGTTGGTAGCTACAGAGTTGAATCTTAATTGTTTGTTTCACTTTGAATTCCTCATGTATTTACAAGTGCTTTATCCACTCTAAGGTTTGTAATTTAGCTACATTTTGTTCCTCCAGATTGCGGCTTCTGGCAAGCTTGCGTTTTTATTAAAATCGACAAATACATAGCTAGTTTACCAGTTTGAAGCCTCAACAATCTTAATCGCTTTGTTGTAGGATGTAGGTTTGGTTTACTTATTCGTTTGGAAAAGACTCCTAACCTATAGTTTCGTCTGGGACTCAGAAGATTGTTTGTGCTCGGAGTTGGAATAGTCACTGAGATAGCTTCCAGCTTATCCCAAATTGGTGTTTTATGCAGTAGCTTCACAGTGTCAAGCTTTCATCCAGAGATAGGGATGAATATAAACACCATGAAAATGTCAAGGTTTTTACAGTAGTGGCAAACCTGAGATCAACAAAATCCTCAATGGCTCCCTACCTGTAGCTTCGCACAGATCAGCCCACTTTCTCGCTTCTTGTTGAATTTGATCAAGATAGTGGTATTGACTGAGGAGGAATATTCTACCCTACACATCCTGTATTTCTACAGCCTCCAACAACACATGATCCTTGCATTTGGTAATAATTTTGACAAACGCTATCGCATGTTCACAGATATTCCTTTCAGAAACAAAATAATTATTGTTGTTCCTGAAATGATGTCTGATGCCAACTCGTCCCATTCCCCGCTATGCCTTGGTCATTATTCCTCATAATGGTGATCAAGAAAAAAGGAATTTCATATGAGCAAAAAAAAATGGGGGTTTAGTGGTATTTTAAAAATATTACAATATTATTCTTTGCAGTGAAGAGAAAGCAAAACTACTCAGACGATATGTGAGTTCTATTGAGCAGAAAAATCAGCTATTAAGGTATGCTCAGAAATAAAGAAATCCCTTTCATGTACTAATAAAAACTTATCAAAACTGTGAACCTCTAATAAACAGTCACCCTTAGAACCCTAAAATACAATGTGTCTGCATAGGACATTTGCCAGTTTATGGAACATTACAAATGTAGTGTATGTGATTGTTTAAGAAGGATCAGGGTGCAGGAGGTGGTAAGTACTTGATGGCGTCTGCACCCAAGAAATTGAGGCATTTGTTGCTCAGCCTAGTGAGCAGTGCCCTAAAATGCCTAAAAAAGGCTTAAGGAAAAAGGAAAGAGATACTTTTACTTCATATTTCCAGTAGTGGGCCACCAGTAAAAGAATATGAAGCTTGTTATCAACAAGGCAGTGGCACTATGGAAGGAGAAGAGGCACAGGGGAAAACTGCCAAGGTCCCCTCATCTTTGGCAGAAGAAAAGGGTTATGCCAAATTCATGGGATGGTTATCAAATCAAAAAGGGAAGAGATTTAATTTGCGATTGAGATCATCAAGATTTTAAGTTATAGAACAGTTGTCACAGGTTTGATTATTCGTTAGTGAATGCATTATTATCATTTTTATTCCACAATAGGTTACTACAGTAACAGTATGACCTGTAAAACCACCCTTAATCTAAAACTTAATGGTAATACAACTTAAAAAAAGTATCACAAAGTCCTGATCAAAGTGACCTCGAAGTTTCCAAAAATAAGGGTGGCTATCAGGGCTGCCAATAAGCTACTTTCCTAGTGCCAAAGGTGCTAGCTTCCTAAGGGGGGGGGGGGGGGGGGTCCTGGGGCATGCCTTCCAGGAAATTTGGAATTAAGATGCTTAGAAATGCACTTTACAGAATTTTCCAGTGAGTATTTGAGACTAACGAATAATCAAACCTGTGACAACTGTTCTATAACTTAAAATCTTGATGATCTCAATCGCAAATTAAATCTCTTCCCTTTTTGATTTGATAACCATCCCATGAATTTGGCATAACCCTTTTCTTCTGCCAAAGATGAGGGGACCTTGGCAGTTTTCCCCTGTGCCTCTTCTCCTTCCATAGTGCCACTGCCTTGTTGATAACAAGCTTCATATTCTTTTACTGGTGGCCCACTACTGGAAATATGAAGTAAAAGTATCTCTTTCCTTTTTCCTTAAGCCTTTTTTAGGCATTTTAGGGCACTGCTCACTAGGCTGAGCAACAAATGCCTCAATTTCTTGGGTGCAGACGCCATCAAGTACTTACCACCTCCTGCACCCTGATCCTTCTTAAACAATCACATACACTACATTTGTAATGTTCCATAAACTGGCAAATGTCCTATGCAGACACATTGTATTTTAGGGTTCTAAGGGTGACTGTTTATTAGAGGTTCACAGTTTTGATAAGTTTTTATTAGTACATGAAAGGGATTTCTTTATTTCTGAGCATACCTTAATAGCTGATTTTTCTGCTCAATAGAACTCACATATCGTCTGAGTAGTTTTGCTTTCTCTTCACTGCAAAGAATAATATTGTAATATTTTTAAAATACCACTAAACCCCCATTTTTTTTTTGCTCATATGAAATTCCTTTTTTCTTGATCACCATTATGAGGAATAATGACCAAGGCATAGCGGGGAATGGGACGAGTTGGCATCAGACATCATTTCAGGAACAACAATAATTATTTTGTTTCTGAAAGGAATATCTGTGAACATGCGATAGCGTTTGTCAAAATTATTACCAAATGCAAGGATCATGTGTTGTTGGAGGCTGTAGAAATACAGGATGTGTAGGGTAGAATATTCCTCCTCAGTCAATACCACTATCTTGATCAAATTCAACAAGAAGCGAGAAAGTGGGCTGATCTGTGCGAAGCTACAGGTAGGGAGCCATTGAGGATTTTGTTGATCTCAGGTTTGCCACTACTGTAAAAACCTTGACATTTTCATGGTGTTTATATTCATCCCTATCTCTGGATGAAAGCTTGACACTGTGAAGCTACTGCATAAAACACCAATTTGGGATAAGCTGGAAGCTATCTCAGTGACTATTCCAACTCCGAGCACAAACAATCTTCTGAGTCCCAGACGAAACTATAGGTTAGGAGTCTTTTCCAAACGAATAAGTAAACCAAACCTACATCCTACAACAAAGCGATTAAGATTGTTGAGGCTTCAAACTGGTAAACTAGCTATGTATTTGTCGATTTTAATAAAAACGCAAGCTTGCCAGAAGCCGCAATCTGGAGGAACAAAATGTAGCTAAATTACAAACCTTAGAGTGGATAAAGCACTTGTAAATACATGAGGAATTCAAAGTGAAACAAACAATTAAGATTCAACTCTGTAGCTACCAACGAAGATTGTGCTAAAGAAGAATTTTTGGGGTTAGTGGCACTTTAACCTAGGAAATAATGCCTGTTAATGGCGATCGTATCACATTGTAACAGATTATATATTCAATACTTCACATGCGAAGCCTGTAATTGAGAAGAACATACAGCTACTTAGAAAAAGGGTGTCCTGCAAATGTATAAATGGAGAGTTACAAGGTTTTACAGGCAGTGTCTGTTAAGTTGACGTGTGTCTGTAGAACACAGAAGGAAAGTCATGATTGTGTGCATCTGTCACACAGCTACCACTTCCAATAATATCTTTCAGCATTGCCAAATAAAACTTTATGCCTCTGCAGCTTTTCTACAAAAATTGTTATAATTATGTATGTGCATATGCTTAACAATCACAATAGGAAAGCACACATTCCTCTGGCGCAGAAAAAGTTAAAGATAAAGCATGTTCCACCTTCTTTGTATTCTTTTGAACAAATGTTTGACAAATATGGCAAAATGAGAGTGGATATTGATTCAGTGATCATTTCTGACCTGTACAGAGATGAATCCGTGTGAGCCTCCATTGGAATGAGTCTTTGGAAAATATCTGGCCCAGCCACACTTGGGTCACATGGCTGGAATGGAATGGGCTTGACAAGAGGTGCAGCTGTAAATACAAATAATAATACAGTATTTGTACCTTGCATAATCAGCTGAGAGCTAATCATATTTAAGAGAATAATAATTTCTAGCTTGCACAATCAGACAACCCCCTCATATGCTCCATCCTTCCATTACTCAAGGAACATCCATGGTTTGACTGAAAACCCAAAGTGTCTCTTCTTGGTTACTGCATTTAAGTGTGGTCTCTTATCTTAATCTACTGTACTAAGCACTTAGCTCAGTAGAAAAGCAGATGAATGAACAACAATTTCAATAGTTCCTTGAAAGTACATTCACCTTTAATTTCTGGTAAGGAATCAAGTTCTGGTACAACTTCATGGTAAATAAAGTCATTGTCCTTAACTGCACCTTGTAACCTGAGAGTGGCAATAATACAGTCATGTGGATCAGAGACACACAGGCCATAAATTAATTATACGACAAGTTAAGTCTGTCTGAAAGGAAAAGTTGAGTGGTGATAACAAAACTTACATGTCTTTTATAATCAGAGATTTTAAAAAAAGGCAGCTTCCGGAATAGAATTGAAAAGAACTGACAACAGAACAGGAATGAACAGATAGAGTAGAAAAGATATGATTGATCATCACAGTTATGCACTCAACTTAAGCAGTTGTGAAATTAAAGCCTGCAAAAAAATTCAGGCCTGAAATACATTTCATATATTCACTTGTAGAGTAGAGTAGAGTAGAGTAGAGTAGAGTAGAGTAGAGTAGAGTAGAGTAGAGTAGAGTAGAGTAGAGTAGAGTAGAGTAGAGTAGAGTAGAGTAGAGTAGAGTAGAGTAGAGTAGAGTAGAGTAGAGTAGAGTAGAGTAGAGTAGAGTAGAGTAGAGTAGAGTAGAGTAGAGTAGAGTAGAGTAGAGTAGAGTAGAGTAGAGTAGAGTAGAGTAGAGTAGAGTAGAGTAGAGTAGAGTAGAGTAGAGTAGAGTAGAGTAGAGTAGAGTAGAGTAGAGTAGAGTAGAGTAGAGTAGAGTAGAGTAGAGTAGTGAAGAGAAGAGTAAAATAAATTACACAGAATAGGTCAGGAATTAACAATTCAAAAAAAATAAAATATGGAGCTGATAATTATGAGTTAAAGTTTCATTCAATCCTCATTTACTAATGTGAAAGCACAGTTGTCCCAAATTCATGATTCAAGAAATTGTTCAAATATTTTAACTGAATTATACTTGACCTCTAAAAAATCCTTTTTAGAGGGCTGAAAGGCATAATATAACACTTCACACTTTAGGGGGTCATGTCCTATTCAATACACATACATAAATCATTAATGTTTGATCAACTCCTTGAATAATGAGTTTGGGATGCCTGTGGTAAAAGTACAGCAAGGTCAGTTGTCAATCATGATATCTTCAGACTTTCTATCAGCTCTAGAAAAGCTGTGGTTCTTGTCTCGTTTGAACAATCTCCCTGTCCTCCCAGGGGGGTGACAAATTACTGTCAGTAGTAAATTTTGTTAAAGCGATATGCTTAAATTACATTCCAAAACCTCCAAATGTTCTTATTAATTTTTCTTTTGTTTATATAATCTGCTGATATCTCATCACTCTCTAATTTTCCAGAAATGTTTTTGAGACTCTGGATGGCAATTTATTTTAATAACATTCCTACCCTTTGAATCACCACAGTGTACTTTACAGTTGTTTAGAAGCAGGCAGAAAGAGGAAGTTGCTTGGACAGAGAACACAGTTTACTTACTTGTTACTCACAACATCAACAAGAAACTGTAACAACTCCAGAGTTTTTTCTGGTTGTCCCTTCAAAAGATTGGAGAATACAATTCAAACTTTTTTTTACCAGTTCACCAGTCAGAGTAATTAATATAAAAATTACAAATCTTCAAATAAATAATACATGTGTATGTTGCAAAGTCAAATAATTATATTAAACTAGAAGAACTCATGAAGAAGCTCAAGCTTGAATTATATTAAATTAAGTCCATAAAGCATGTTAATAAATATTGTAAAAAGGTATTAGACTTTCATTTATTACATGTAATTTTCAAGTACTAATAGATGTTCCTGTACCCATCTGCCAGTTTCAAAGTACAGTACGGGTCAAGTGTACGTGTAGCCGTACCCTCCCTCCTCGCAGGGGAGGGTATGGCTACACATAGGCTAACCCAGTTAATGATGAAAAATGTTGATTTTAGCAATAGTCTAGACTACAAGTAGTCCCTCTTTCACTCTTGTCACACATCGCCCAAGGATTACAAATACTTTCGTACTTGTTCCTCTTCTACATTCCTCTTTCACTTAGTCCGTCAAGCTCTAGAGACCGACCGTAAGTGAACCACGACGAAGAAATGGCCATATAAAGGAGCAGCATTTTATTCTTGAGGTATTCTTTTGTGTGATGCAAGTTGGACTAAGCAAAAGAGGGACTTCTCATAGTCTAGCAATCATAAGAGGTTGAAAGTCAGCTAGCTAGTGAAATCATTAATTCTAAAGTATCTATATTAAAGTTTCAAATAAAAGGCACTCATAACCATTAATTACTGCTAGTAATAATATTATGCTTACCTTGGATGTCTTCTGTGCTTCTGTTATCTTTTGTGATGCTGCTTTTAGATAAGTAACCTAAAATTGAATGTCATTCTTCAGTCACATTCAACATCATTAACAAGAAACATCTTTCACATTTTTGTTGTCAACAATAAAATTTATGTAGTGATTGGTTTTATATTCTTACTAGTTCTACTTTTAATTTGGCATATTACAAAATACGTTAGTTGTTAAAATAACCTCTATTAAGGACATTCACGTAAAATTTTTCTAACATTGATTTTTTTCTGAGACTTTTACCACTGTAAGATGATGAGTTAGTTACATTATGTTAGAAATGTAAAACAGTTGGGGTCACCAACGTTTTTTTGGACAGAACATGCCCAGAGGAACACCCTAAATCTGAAGAAATCCTTATTCTGCTTCATTAGTAAATAAAGCCACAGTGTCTGTAAGCCCAAAAACATTGCAATCAATCAAATCTTTGAAGTGAAATCTTCTCTGGCAAATATTGTTTAAGTGGACTTACATGTATTAATTGAATTTCCTCAACTGGTAAACTTCCTAGTAACAAGTTTGCATTTAGCAACCATAGTTTAATGCACCTTGCAGCCGCAATATGGTGGGATTCGACGTCCCATGAACAGAAATCTTGAAATTTTTTTAACTTCCCACATTGATTTTTTTGTTCATTTTTGGATGATGTGGAGATAATTAGAAATAAAATCTGTTTCTGCAAAGAAAAGTAGAACCCACCGAACATCCATGATCGTCAAATCCAGGCATTGAGCCATAGCAATGGCCATCTGCCCTATCATTGCTCATTTTATTACTTAGCATGCATATCCATGCATGGCATGGCATGTGAATTTGTGTGCACAGTAAGGATTTGCAGAAATAATTAGCGCAGATGTCTTTAAGTGGCAAACTTGCATTAAGCAATAACTTGCCTGTTTCCTGACGATTCTGGTTCACTGTACCATTATTGTTACTCTAACAGACTTGTCTCTGTCAATACAGTGTCATTGCAAGGAGTTGTGAAATCTTATCAGATAAACAATTAATATGCAGTCTCTTGAGAATCATTGCTCTGGCAAATTATCAGTGAAAATTGTTACCTTTTCACCAAACTTCTGATTCTCATCTGCATTATTTGACATGTATATCTGCAATGCAAGAGTTCTAAATTATTACAGTGTGTTTACTGAAACTGGGGTGATCCAGACAATGAAAACCAATTAGATGGCCCAACTGATTGAAACAAAAGATGCCAACAATTTCAAATCCAGCCAATCAAATGTTTGGTACAAAACAATGAAACCTCAACTTGTTTGTTGTGATGCTTAATTGTCAAGCTGAAACCATTCGTAGTTTTGCGCTTGCGGGTTAAAGAATTATGCCATACACCTATGGGGTCATTGGTTGGTCTGGAAAATACAGGGAAATAAAAGCTGCGTAAGACTGTCACTTGTAAATACCCATATCGCCAGTAGTGTGGTGTAGGGTTTAAATCTTTTCGTGGCTGTTTAAAAGAAACCCTTCAGATGGTCTCTGAGCAGTTTCACATAAATGCAGGTTCAAAATGTATGACTTGAAAGAGATTACTTTTTATATAACTCAGTGAAAGGAGCTGAAAGCAAACTTCAAGCAGGAGAGTTGAAAAGTTACATGTAACTTGATAGAAAAATGAACGTGTAACCCGAGTTCTTTGTTCAAAAAATTATCTTCAATTTTTCCATCTGGTGGAAGTTCCCATGTGTAATGCCATCGTCTTTTGTTTTTGCTTGACTGATTTTGCACGCTGACTCAGAGGCTTCAATAGTACAATGTCGAAAAAAATTTGTTTGAATTTTTGATGAAGATGTCATTTCAATACACTGATGACCCAGAAAGGAAGCTCAAACTCAGAAACGAACACCTCCTGAGACAGTACACGTAAACATGATGGTTTTTCCAAGAACTGTGTGGTGGACAAACAACAGGAATGGAAATTATTTTGTGCAGTTGCCTAAGCATCACAACAAAGAAGTTAAGATTTCATTGTTTTGTACCTGACATTTGATTGGCTGGATTTGAAAATGTTGGAATCTACTGTTTTATTCTACCATCTGATTGGTCCTTATTGCCCGGGCGGCCCCGGTTTCAGTAAATGCACTAGAAATAAATGTAAAATTAAAATGCAGCAAAATTCTGACAGAAAACATACGGACATTATCACATTGAAAGTTGTTAAACCTAAGTTGTGAGGTGGTGCTGTGAACAGCACATGTATTTTTGGTTAGTTTATGAGTTTGATATTGGTATTGTTCAGTCTCTTTTCAATCTTTTGTATATTACATCATTTTATTTAGTTAACATCAAATCATCCACAACACCAATAAACTACCAGTCAAGAGCTCTTGTTATCATACATACATATGCAACAGCCAGATATTGGCAGCACTTGATCTTTAGATTCTTTGTCCAAATCTATTAAAATAAACAGTGGTATTAGAAAGTGTATTACTCCTGTATTTCTTTGTCTCACACTCAGATTCTTCCACCATAAGTGCTCTCTTTTCTATAGCACTACTAAATAATTGTTGTGGTTAAGGTTGATCCTTAGGACCAAATTACTTAACACTTATGTCCAGGACCGAATGCAAGTATTGATTATAATACACATAAAAAAAATTACTTGATTCTGATTGGCTGAGAGCAGTGCAGTTTAAGTGTAACACCAGTGCAAAAACTGTAACACCGGTGCAAAAAGTGCAAAACCAGTGCAAATTACACATCGCAATTCTTGATTATGATTTGCAGAAAGATAATGAGAACTT
>JAHPZR010035689.1:32500-45551 GCA_019787425.1 Platygyra sinensis
ATCTCTGGAACAAAAAGAGATATTTGAAAAAAGTAAACGGCATTTTTCTTCTCTTGCAGGCTACTTCTTTATGCTTTAATATGGCTTTGATAGAAAAGATGCGATTTTCGTCATAGTACTCCCTTTTTAATTGGTTAACATTTAATTAGTATTTGTGACCCTATTAATTTTACTCCAAGGTCCTTTAAACCATCATTTACTCAGGTGAATTTAGTTATGTTTTCATCAGTGCATCATTGTAACACCAATGTAACACTGTTACAAGATGCCTAACCAAAAAAAACCTTCCCTAAATCGGGCAGCATGTGATAAAAAGATCGTGACGCGGCTTTTCCGCTGTGACACTATTTACACGGCATTGCTAGACTTTATCGGAGTGTCTCCCGTGAACTTTGCGGGAAAATGAAATGTATGCTTAGTGGATATGTTGCAGGTAAAATGTGTTCACAGGTAATACCAGTTATCAAACTAGGTCAAATCTGTAGTTTGTATTAAAACTAGGTTAAATCCTTACTTTGTGATTGATGTGTTAAGTCTTTGATTAAACTAGATTAAATGTGTTATTTCAACTAGATCAAACATGTACTAAATGTAATTCTGAGAAAATTTTCTAATATACATGTAAGTGCATTTCTATTGAGGTTTTCTTGCTCCCCAGGGTTTTTTTAAGTTTAAATCTCTTTTAAATATTTGTACAAGTTATTATTGTAAGTTGTAAATTGTAAATTCTGGTTTAAGGGTTAGCTTTGTGAAGGAAAGGGTCAGTTTTTTAATCAATGTATTGTCAGCTTGGTGCTAGGGTTTCTTTTCTATAGGGCAAGAATTAAGGATCATTTTTGAAAGTTGAATAAAAAGATGAAGCATTTTGTACTGCATTGTGCTGTTTTCACCTGGCAATGTTTTGTTGTTTGGTGTATCATTTTCCATTTCCTCTTGTTCAAGTCCTGTCATTTCATTTTTCATTACACTGTCTTCTTGTGGTTGTAATGGTACCAAAAACTACATAGTAAAGTGTTTTCTGTATTGCTCTATGCAGTGATATATTTTTTTGTAGGCTGCCTCATGCATGACTTGACACCACTTACTTGGTTGAATCCCTTTTTCTTTTACGATGTTTGTAATGTTTACTTTGATATTTACGCTCTACTTGACCTTGAGTAGAAGGATTTCTTGGTGCACCATGTACAAAATGTATCTTGTGTGTCTTTTTTACAGATTCTCCATGTTCTTGTTTCTAAATTCACCTCCATTGTCTGAATGCAGTGTTTTGGGGAATCCAAACATAAAAAACAGTTTCTCTAATATTAAGCCACTTGTTCACTTTGCTTTCCTGTAAGGGGTATCATCCAAAAATATTTGATAAAGTGGCCAGACACATGAAGAAGCCATGTGTGTGTTTTCTCTTTACATAATGACATGACAAATTTCTGAAATCTATTAAGTTGATTTGCAGATGGTTCATGAAGCCATCTGTTTGATTATTGGATGAGTAATGGCTTTCTTTTGGTGGTCTGTTACACTTTTCTGCTGAAGGTGTTGGGTGCACATCGATATAAACAAGTTGATCACCTCTGTAATTCCTGAATACTGCTTTTTAACATTATAGTCTTCTGTCTTGTCTCTTCCTCGGTGAGCTATTGCTGAATGGCAATTTGCCAGTACTGCGAAAATTTCTTTCTTTGGTACCACATACCTGTTCTGTTCATCTAGTATTTTCCCATCTTCAGCAGTCACTTTCCATTGTTTCTCAATTATTCAGCGCTTGTCAACTGGGCTAGACTTGTTTTTAGAATTAGGTTTCAGCTCTTCGGGCCTTCAATAAAACCCTTCTGAATCTGTATATAGATTCACCATTTTTGTTGCGAGCACAGTGCTTGCATGACTTACTTGACTTAATTCCTGTCGTTCCGTACGGAACATAGGTCGTCCACCAGAGTTCGCCATCCCCCCCTGTCCTGGGCCTTCTGCTCAAGCTGACCCCACGTCAGGCCAGCGACCTTCGCTTCAGCTTCAGTTGAGCGCCGCCAGGTGGTCTTCGGCCGTCCTCGCTTGCGCTTTCCTTGGGGTGTCCACCGTAGCCCTCTTCGTGTGACGTTGTCTGCAGGTTTTCTCAGGATGTGTCCAAGCCAACGCCACTTGCTTCTCTTGATTTGTTGCACGATTGGCTCCTGAGCTGTTCTTCTCCACAACTCTTCATTTCTCAGCTTGTCGTACCACCGCACTCCGAGGATCTGACGGAGGCAGCGGTTCACAAAGACTTGTATCTTGGCCATCGATGACTTCAGCACTCTCCAAGTTTCACAGCCGTACAGAAGGACGCTTTTCACATTGGAGTTGTAGATACGAAGCTTCGTGTTGAGGGACAGCTTTGTTGATCGCCAGATGGATCGAAGGGTATTGAAGACTCCTGCAGCTTTTCCTATCCGAATGCGGATGTCCTGGTCAGTTCCGTTTTCTGTGGACACAGTGCTGCCCAGGTAGGAGAAGTCCTGAACTTCCTCGATGCTGTCCTGCCGGATGGTGAATGTAGCTTCGATTGTGTGGTTTAGCCTCAATCTCTTTGTCTTTTTCACGTTGATCTTCAGACCCGTCTTCCTGGCTTCTTCGTCAAGCTTGAGTAGCTTCTCCTTCATGTCCATGTGGCGTTGCGAAATTAAAGCGATGTCATCTGCATAGTCAATGTCCTCAAGCTGCTCCATCATTGACCACTGCAACCCTCTCTTCCTGTCTTTTGTGGTCTCGCGCATGATCCAATCAGTAACAATCAAAAATAGAAAAGGTGATAGCAAGCACCCTTGTCGAACTCCGGTTGTGATGGTGAAGGGTTCAGTCAAAGAGCCGTTGTGGACCACTTGGCAAGTTGACGGTTCAAAGGCCATCCTGATCAACTTAACGATCTTCTCCGGGATGCCGTAGTAGGCCAGCAGCTTCCACAGTGTGTCTCGATCCACGCTATCAAACGCCTTTTCAAAGTCCACAAAGATGGTGTACAAGGTGGTGTTCCATTCAAGGCTCTGTTCGATGATATTGCGGAGTGTTGCGATTTGGTCCGTGGTCGATTGTTCTTGCCGAAAGCCTGCTTGTTCGTCACGTAGTACGTGCTCCTTCTCTACTTCTGTCTTGATCCTCTCCAGTAAGATTCTGCTGAAGACCTTCCCTGGAACCGACAAGAGTGTAATTCCTCTCCAGTTAGGGCATTCTTTGAGGTTCCCCTTCTTGGGTAACTTTATCAGGTGTCCATGCTTCCAATCATTGGGCATTTCTTCTGAGGTCCAGATTTTCTTAAAGAGAGGATGTAGTGCCTTGCTTGTCATGGTACTGTCTGCCTTCAAGGCCTCAGGGGGTATCTCATCTGGGCCGGCTGCCCTGTTGGCTTTCAGCTTCTTCACAGCTCTTTCAATTTCGGCTATTGATGGAGGGTCCACATACATGTAATTAGCGCCCAATATGGCAGCCACGTTACGAAAGGCAGCAATTTTTATTGCCTTTCTCGCTGGGGCTTTCAAATTAACTCGAAATACCCCGTTCTTTTACAATTTAAGAGGCTATTCAGCGTATAGTAGGGTTAAAGTTGGCCATGTTCTGTCGCACAAGCTACGAAACTCAAGCTTCTCATCTCGCCCAGTTAGCGTTTGGACTAAGCACGGATATGTCAGCCTTTTTGGTCCCTTTGCAGTGGATTTAACTGTGGCTATGGATGTTGAAATCAATCCTGGCCCCAATACTCTTACTTCACAATGTCAAGGCCCCGACAGTCAAAGTCAAGCAATGGTTCCGCAGCCTTCTGGAACTTTTGAACATGTTGTTGGCAGTTTAAGTTATGTTGATTATGTTAATTTTACTCGCCACATTTCGACCCGTCACTATGTTTATTCCAGAGATGAGCTGTACCGGTTATGTCCAAATACAACATCTACACTACAGTTTCGTCCTACCCTACAGTTTCATCCTACCTTAAACCATATGCACAGAAGAACGGCTTATCGGGGTTGTAGGGCTGGCAAGTGGGTCAAGGAAAAGCGGAATAATTCGCTTTCAAATATTCCTATTGTTGTTTCGCGTCGTCCGTCACGCAACGTCAACAAGCGTCACACGTCAATGCATAATCAATGGACAAATTTATCCCGATCGCTTATTTCAGTGAAAATTGAAAGGATTCCTACTGCTCCTAAAGTTGTTCCAAGATGTATGGTTTATAAATGCTCGCTCTTTAGTGAAAGCTGATGCTGCTCCAGCTTTGTATGCTGAACTTAGCAGCAATAATATTGACTTTTGTTTTGTTTCGGAATCTTGGCTAAACAAGAAAATCTCGTCCCACTTGATTTGCCCTGATGGCTATGTGATGGTTAGAAAAGACCGGAATGGAATACGCGCCGGTGGAGGGGTTGCTGTCATCTGTAGGAAGGACTGGAAAATAAAAGTAATCAACGCCAATGAACGGGTTGAGTTTGAGACTCTTTGGTGCAAAATAACAACTCCAAATTCCGAGTTTTTCGCTGCCAGTGTTTACCATCCGCCTGACCCCATCTACGAACCAGCTGATTTACTGAATTTCCTATCTGAAACCTGTGATCAAATTTTGCATGATGATCCGAACGCCAAGATCGTAATTGCAGGTGACATAAATCAGTTGAAAATAAAAGATCTTATGCAACAACATGGTTTGCATCAGATGGTTAAATTACCTACTAGGCGGGATAAAATACTTGATGTTTTTCTGACTAACTGTCCATTGCTTTGGAAACCCGGTAAGGTACACAAGGGTCTGGTGAGATCTGATCATTTGGCTGTCACCGTACTACCTTCTATCCCGGCTAAACCACAACGGAAATATGTTAGTTTCCGCGATACCAGAGACCACCGCAAAATTGCTATGGAGACTAAGCTTAGTGCTTTCGATTGGATTTCTATTAATAACCTGGATAATCCTGAAGAAAGCGTGAAACTACTAAATACAAGCCTATGGTCGATGTTCAATGAGAGTTTTCCACTCGTCAGGGTTAGAGTATCGTCCAGGGACCCGCCTTACATGTCCCCCCTGGTAAAGCATCTCTGCAAAGTCAGAAACAAAACAGCGCATCGGGGTAGCCAAGCAGAGAAAATTATTCGTCAAGAGAGAATCAACGCACTCATTCGCATGAACCAAGTAAACGCTGTGAATAACGAACGATTAAAACATAACCGAGGCTCTAAAGGATGGTGGGACACAGCCAATAGAATAACTGGCAGAAAGAAACAAGGCACCCTTGTCAGCTCGGTGATTTCACCTGACGTCATCAACACATATTTCCAGACCATCAACACTGACGATGAATATGAGGCTCCAACTAGTCTGCAAATACCAGCAGGAACCCGTTTGCCGACTGTGAACGAATGTGATGTACGAAATTTACTATCGCACCTGAAACGAACCGCTTCGGGGCCTGATGAGTTTCCTTATTGGTTTTGGCGCGATTTCTCTCACCATCTTGCACCTGTGATCACCAAAATTTTCAACTGCTCACTTAGGCATCAAACCGTCCCATCTTTGTGGAAATTAGCAAACGTTTCGCCCATCCCTAAGGTATCTCCTCTGACTGAATGCAACCAGCTTAGACCGATCTCATTAACTAACATCATAATGAGAATTTTTGAGCGTCTCGTTTGTAAACAAGAAGTATCTCCTATTCTCATGTCAGCGATCGGACCTGACCAATTTGCATATAAGAAGGGGCACAACACAACTATGGCCCTTATTAAGTGCCAACATTTTTGGCTTGAGCGACTTGACCGAGATGCGGCTTTTGTAAGAGCCTTCTCATTCGACTTCAGTAAGGCTTTTGATTCAGTCTCCCATCGCATTCTTTTCAGTAAGCTGGTGTCGTATGACATCAATCCATACATTAAGAACTGGATAATAAGCTTCCTGTGTGATCGCCGACAGAGAGTAGTGGTTGATGGAGTAGTTACCACTTTTCTCAATGTTAACAGAGGGGTTCCCCAGGGAACTGTGCTTGGACCCTTACTGTTCTCTATTATGGTGAATGATATTAAACCGGTCAGCCCCGAAACCCTACTGATCAAATATGCTGATGATATTACAGCAAGTGTGCCTGTTACAACTGGCCCTAACCTTACAGATTCATCACTTTATGAAGTGGAAAATATAAAACGCTGGGCGGATAAAAACCTGATGACATTAAACATGAAGAAGACCTTTGAGATGGTTGTTAAAGGTAAAACCACAATGCCCCTTCCAGAGCCCGTGGACGGAATAACTAGAAATAGCGAACTAAAGCTGCTAGGAGTTACAGTAAACCAAGATCCATGTAACTGGGACGCTCAATTTGAAAACATGCTTAGCAAAGCAACTTCTAGACTGTATATCCTCAGAGTCTGCAAATACTACGGCTTTTCATTACAAGAACTTACTCTGCTGTTTGACAGTCTAATTATGTCACTTTTCACTTACGCAATTGAGGTATGGGCTTCTGCCCACTATAGTAAATATCTCTCTCATATTGATAAGTTCTGTAAGCGAGCTTTACGTTATGGGTATACTAGCAAATACACTCCCATAATGGATGTAATTAAGATGAAAGACAGGCTTCTTTGGGACGAGATAATCTCTGACAGTACAAATCCACTACATGAACTTTTACCAGTTCAGAGAGCTAGGAGCCTCAGGAAAAGAGGACATAATTACATCCTGCCTCCAGTTAGAACCGAACGTTTTAAACGTTGCTTTTTTAATAGATGTCTTTTTGAATTTGTGTAGCTACTTAGTCTTGTATATACATGATGGATTGATATATGTATGAAATTGTAAGTCCAGACGTTTTGTCTCTGGACGTGTTTCTTTATTATTCTTCTTATGTCAATAAAGATCTTTATTTATTTATTTTAACATTCAGAGTTCGGTGCGCCGGGGGGATGTCGGCTGGGTTCAGCAGCAATGGACGGTTCAGCAGGTCCTGAAAATGCTCTCTCCAACGTTCCAACTGTTCCTTTGGTGATGTAAGGTTCTCACCATCCTTGCTTAGGACATGTTGTGGTTGAGTGCTCTTCTTCCCCGCCAGCCTCTTCGTGATCTGGTAGAGCTCCCTCATATCTCCTCTTCCCGCTGCGTCTTCTGCATCCTGTGTCATGCGCTCCACATGCTCTCTCCTGTCTCTTCTGGCACTCCTCTTCACCTCTTTGTTCAGAGCTGTGTGCTCCCTCGATAGCCTTGCTTTTAAAGCTCTTGTTTTTGCCATGTTCAATTCTGCTTTCTTCTCCTCCTCTTGTCAACGACCCTCATAGTGGCTGCCGTCAACCACATCCTTTTGCGTCCTGCCTTCTTCTTGCCCAAGGTACTTCTTCACATGCTGAGCATTCCACGCTTGTTTGTCCGCACAATCCAGGCTTCTAGAGGTACTGCCGACTGGGATCGTCCCTCGCAGATTTCTAAAAACTAGTGGCTTGGTACAACGATGTTGGACTAGAGTGGAAGTTTGAAAGTGGATTTCCGGGCGCTGCTCATTGAGGTTAGATGGTGTTTGAACTTTCGGTCCTGCTTTGACTGGTCCATGGTGGGAGACACTCTTCTTCAGCTTGGCAATTCCTTTGCACCTGTCCCTAAACGCAGCAGGTGGTGTGTCATTGCTTGCATGCAAAAAGCGCATAATTATATATGTTGCTATATGGTTTCTAATTTATTTTTGGCTTAATTTCTTTTAAAACCAGTTTAAATTTTTTCAACTTGTTCATATTTTTCAAAACTAGGTTGAAACATTTTCAAACCAGTTAAATTTTTAATTTGAGCAACATGTGAGCAATGTGTGCTATAAGTTAGTATTTTGGGTTAAGCACTCAAGTTTAGTGAATGTAGGCCTAGAGCACTATTAATTGTAAATGGTTTTAGGCTTTGATGCTTAGGCTGTGTCTTTGCAATAAATAAAATAGAGAACACAGTGTCTGTATGAATACGAACTAAAATTGTATATGTATGTTATTAGGGAAAGAATACTTTAAAATTTATATGAGAGGCGGCTTTTGGGGTGATTACAAACTGATAATTAAAACAAGTATCTGGGAAGCTCTTGCACCCTTGCTTCATCTGGCAAGTGGTAATGCAGTGGAAGCAGATCTAGAGTTGCGTTCAATCCTGGTGAGTACATAGTAAAAAGTGAAAAAAACAAGTGAAGCCTTCTGTTAAGTTTCTTAATCCACGATTCAATGGACAAATGTTTGCTCAGTGGGGGTGGGAGGGTGTCGGTCTGTAAATGGAGAGATAGTACTCAGTGTAGCGAGGTGTGCTTGAATAGGTTGAGGGTAAAATAGGGGAGATGAGGTGACGAGAACGAAGACTAGATAGAGACTTGGAAGTATTTTTCTTTCTGTTTTATTACATTTCCCTTTTATTCATCTCCCCATGCCAAAAAAACAAGTGCACACAATTGAACCTGCCTTTGATAACTGATTTGAACTAGGTTGCAAACAAATTTAACCTAGGTAGTTAAGGATCACAACTTTAAACCTAGTTTGATGACTGGTTTTACCTGAGAACAGATTTTTACTGCAACAGATCTTCTTTTTCCTAAACAGGGAGAAACCCAAGCAGTCCGTTGCAATTAGGCAGTGATACATTACGTCGACTCAGTGGCTAATTGGTAAATCTTCCAAGCGAACTAGATTGGAAATACGATAGCTTCATTGAAGATGTTTTTACAAGATGCAAATTTGGCTGTAATCGAACGGCTCTATCAGCTTTTTTGACTTTTCCTAACAAAGCTAGTTATTGTTTTGTCCAACAATACTTCACAAAAGAAACAGTTAGAGGTGAATAACAGAGAAATACCTATACGCGTATACGTTTACGCTCATACGCGTATAGTCATACGCGTTTACGCATATTGTCATACGCCTATATGCGTATAGTCCATACGCGTATGCGAAGTTCGATTATTTGTGAGCGGTACTGTACGCACTATATTGAAATCTCTCTCTCACTCCTTAAATTAGTACTCCTTTTTTATTAGTTTAACATTTGAATTAGCATAGTGTTGCACCCTATAATTTTTTACTGCCAAGTCCTTTTTCACATTTCTGTCTTTGATTATTAACTGTTAACTCACTCTATTGTACTACAGTGTATGATCACCCATGTTTTTGCAGGTAATTAATTTCAATACATTGTCCCAGTTAACAATGACATCAGTTTTTTTATACTCTGTCTGTACTGATCATGAATTTCATCAGAACATTGTCAAAGTACTGTGAGCCACAAGGCGATAGCCGAGTGGATCCCGCAGACTACTTTAACATGTTATGACGAAGTTCATTGTTAATTTAGCAATAGACCACAAGTTTCTTGGGTTATATAAGTATAAACCCGATCAGCGGGATGTTTGTAGAAACGAGAAGAATTTGTAAACCACAGCCGCCGGACGAGTGTTTACGAATTCTTCGGGGGGGGAGGGGGTTCTGCAAACTCCCAAGTGGTTATATCAGCGTCTATAAACCATAGAAAACTTTGTGGTCTATTGCTTTTATACAACAATTTAGACATGCGTGATTTTTTCTGTGTTTACCGGCCAATACCACAGCTGATTGACCAATCAGAGCGCGAGCTTGATTGGGTTATTATAGTAAAACAGGAATAGACGCATTAAAAACAGAACATCATTTGTTTTTTTACGAATCAACAAATCGTCAAATTGCCGCTCTCGCTCATGTGTGTCGCATGAATTCAAATTCTAGTGGTCTTGTTCACTTAAGGACATAAAAATTAACCAATGAGTGAGCTAGCTGAATTCTGCAGTTTATCGTAAACTTTTCTTTTCTCAATTCTTTAATTTCCTCTCTTCTTTTCTCTTTTTTTATAAAGTTGAATAAACTCTAAAGTATAGTTATTGGTTGCCCAGAATAGCTTTTCTACATTACTGTAGCTTGATCCACTAATAAAGACTTACAAACCTATTAATACTAATATATTTACTTATAATAAGAATACAATGAAGATCAATAAGGCCATTTAGAGAGACCTTAGGGCTCAGGGCTAGTCATTTGACAAGAACTCATTTTCTGAAGGGACCCACCTGCAGTTTTGTGACTGCACTGACCTGGACACTAGTTTTTCCTCACTTTGAAAAAGTTTACTCAACATGAATCAAAAGTTTCATCTTCAGACATCCGCATCATTTTTTCCCGATAGTTTTGCGTTGTGATGTTTCATCGTTTTTTCAGTAAAACGTTGAAAATCAAGCAAACTCTGGGAAAAAATGATGCGGATTTACTAGATGAACTTTGATTCAGGTTAGGAACTTTTTCAAGTGGAAAACTAGTGTCCAGGTCAGTGCAGATCACAAAACTGAGTGTGTCCCTTTAAAGAAAATGAGTTCTTGTCAAATTGCCTAGCCTGAGCCCTAAAGCTCTCTAAATGTCCGCTTATTGCTCTTCATGTACTTCCTTATTATAAGTAAAACCCCTTTTGGGTTAAAAATTGCAGTAATTGTAATCGTGGTTTGTAGTCTTTATTAGTTGGCTCACAGCTACATACATGTAGCAAGCTATTCTGGGCACCATAGCACTATTACTTTTAGAGTTTTATCAACTTTAATATAAAAAAGAGAAAAGAAGAGAGGAAATATTAAAGAAATTTGAGAAGTCTAGAAAAGTTTTACGATAACTGCAGAAATTCACGTGCCTAGCTCATTGGTTTTACTTTTTTATTGTCTTAAGTGAACAGACACATGAATTTGAAAATTCATGCACCATCATTGAGGCGAGAGCGGGCAATTTGACGATTTGTTATCGTACAAAAACAAATTGATGTCTGTTTTTATGCGTCCTTATCCTTGTTTATATAATAACAAATCAAATTGCTCGCGCTCTATTGGTCAAGCAGCTGGGGTTATTGTGCGCTAAACCCACAGAAAAATCGCAGCGCATATTCTAAATTATTATATAAAAGCAATGACCACAATGGTTTTTCTATTGGTTTAATACGGACATGAATAAACACACTTTGGGTATGTTGGTCAGAACCACTTCGAAGAATTCGTAATCCACGCGCCGCAGGCGCGTGGTTTACAAATTTCTTCTCGTGTGTCTACCAAACATCCCGCGTGGTTTATCAGCTTATAAACCCATAGGAAACTTGTGGTTCTATTGCTTAAATTAGCGGCGATGAACTTTCGTCATTCACATTTGTGTCTAAACTGTCTGCGGATCCACTCGGCTTTATCGCCTTGTGGATCCACAGCTACTTTGACAATGTGTTTATGATGAAATTCATGATCAGTAAACAGGAAGATGTATAAAAACTGATGTCAATTTGTACTGGACAAATGATATTGAAATTAATACCTGCAAACTCCATGGGTGACATCACTGTAGTACAATAGAGTGAGTTAACAGTAATATCAAGAAAGAAATGTGAAACGGACCTGGAGTAAAATTAATAGTGCTCACATCTGCGTGGGGGAATTAAATGTTTACTAATTACAAAGGGAGTACTAATATTAAGGAGTAGAGCTTTCATATAGTGGCAACACTACTGTGCTGAGAAATAAGCGAACTTCGCATACGCATATGAAATACGCGGATACCGTATGACGATACGTGTATACGTCCTATGACTTACAACGTATACGCGTATATGTTATGTTACGCGTTTAATAGGTAGTTCTTTGTTATTCACCATGCTTAACTGTTTTTCTTTTTTTTTTGTGAAGTATTGATTGGACAAAACAATAACTAGTTTTGTTAGGAAAACTCAAAAAAGCCGAGAGCCGTTCGATTACAGCCAAAATTTTGCATCATTGTAAAAACATCTTCAATGAAGCTATCGTATTTCCAATCTAGTTCGCTTGGAAGATTTACCAATTAGCCACTGGTCCGAGTAATGTATCACTGCCTAATTGCAAACGGACTGCTTGGGTTCTCCCTGTTTAGGAAAAAGAATATCTGTTGCAGGGTAAAATAAAATACTGTTCCTCAGGTAAAACCAGTCATCAAACCTAGGGTCTTAAAGTTTGTGATCCTTAAACTTACCTAGGTTAGAATTTGTTTGCCAAACCTAGTTTCAAATTCAGTATATCAATGGCAGGTTCAATTGTGTGCACTTTTTTTTTTGGAGGGGCAAGATGAATAAAAAGGAAATTAAATAAAACAGAAAAGAAACTACTTCCACAGTCTCTATCTAGTCTTCCTTCTGTCACCTCCTCTCCCCTATTTTAACCCTCACCTATTCCAAGCACACCTTTTACACTGAGTACTATTCTCTCCATTTTACATATCACCCTCCCCACCCCCACTGAGCAACATTGCATTGAATCGTGAGATTAAGAAACTTTAACAGCAGGTTTTACTTTTTTTCTTTTTGCTATGTACTCACCGGGATTTGAACCGCCAACCTCTAGATCTGCTTCCCACTATCATTACCACTTGACCATGAAAGCAATGGGTGTAAGAGCTCCCATACTTGTTTTAATTATCAGTTCATCACCCCAAGCCCCTCTCATATAAATTTTAAATTATTCATAAATACATATAAATTTTAGTTTATTCATACATGAACTTTGTCTTATTTATTTATTTGCAAAGTTCCCAGCCTAACATCAAAGCTAACCATTCTAATTAAGTGCTTAGGCTAATCACTAACTTGAGACCTTACCCAAATTACTAAATTAAAGACACATCTCTCCACATTGCTCTCAAATTCCAACGCGTTTACTGGTTTGAAGAATTTCACCTAGTGGTTTGGAAAAATATGAACAGTTTGTGAAAAAGTTTAAACTGTGTTTTAAAAGAACTTAAGCAAAATCAATTGAAACCATTAGTACAACATTATTAATTATGCGCTTTGCAGTCAATGCACTGACCACCACCTGCTGGTTGACACTGTGAGTGAAGCTGAAGAAGTGTCTCCCACCAGGCAGCAAAGCAGTGCCGAAAGTTCCAACACCATCTAACCTCACTAACAGCGCCGCCTGAAATCCACCTTTCAAACTCACATCTTGTCAAATCGTTTTCAAGCACTGGAAAACTGCCGATGACACCCGTGGAGACCCTGTGGGGTCGACAAAAG
>JAHPZR010035690.1:0-13581 GCA_019787425.1 Platygyra sinensis
GTCACACTGACTATACAGAGGGGACTCATAAGATTAGTACCTGAATATTGTAGGTTGTTTGCTTACAAAAAAGGCTTAAAAAGGGGGGGTCACACGGGCACCCAGACCCCCCTTGGCTAACGACCATTGTTGGATATGGTGATCGAAAAAACCATCAATGTGAAAGCTGTGGGTCTTACTTGTTGAAAGACACGAAACAAACTAGTTCAGATAATAACTGTGATATCGTAATGATCGTTGTGGAAATCAGGTCATCAAACTGCTGTGGGGATCTGCTCGGGCACAGACTGTCTGTCATAAACCTTTCATTGTAAACAATCGACTTCCGAATCAGTCTAGAGACATTGTCGAAACATATAGACTTGATGGTGATGAATTTTTTTTTGGCAGGATGTATGGCGGTCTCACGTTTCATTGGAATGGTATCTTCTTTATATTATGTGGTTTCATCACTACGTGATGTGGTTTCGTCATTATGTTTTCTTAGCCTCACTTCCGATACCAAGCTATAGTACCCAGGCTTACTCGCTATCACGAACTGGTTAGACCGGTTTTTAGATGGGTCCCAGTTCCATCTCTTCCCCGGCAGTTGAAGACAACAAAATGGCCGAAACAGACAATTCTATTGCGGCTAAATACAGGAATCGATACGACTTATCATTTGGACGAGTGAGCAAACGAGTCTTTTTCCTCTTTTAGCACGTCCCGCCTCGTTCGGAATACCGCTAGAACATCTGTAATCGATCGCCTGCTTCCAGTAGAGATCGGTGTTCGTACATAATCGGAAATCGGTCAGTATAAAACATGGACTGCGGACTACGGACTACGGACTACGGACTGGGTATAAAACACAGACTCAGGCATAAAACGCGAACTAAGCATTACGGACTGGGTATAAAATACGAACCCATGCCTATTTGCGTTTTGCCTTTATGCGTTATGCCTATTTGCGCTATGCCTTTTTGCATTATGCCTCTTTGCATTATGCCTATTTGCGTTATGCCTTTTACCACTCAGTATGCCTTTCTGCATTTTGACAAGCTGCATGATACCTGAATTGAAACGGGTTTTTGCCCTTCAGCTTCGGTTGGATGCATTCCCAATTTGGAACACAGAATTGGCTTGTTGCTATTCAGCTTTGGATTGATGCATGTACAATTTGGATAATTTGATATCAATTCCTGCTTATTGAATTTTGTCATAGATATACCTCCATAAAGACGGAATACGGCCAGGAAATGGCATACAACGCGACAACATGAACAGAAAAGTCGAATCCAAGTTGATACGCTCGATTTGGATTCGTCGGCGCAGCTGCTTTGCATGACCTTCACGTGATCCAAGGTCAAAATGTTACACGTGATGCGCGTGAGAAAATAGCATTCTTTGCATTCCATGCATTCGTGGTGGAAGACTCAAGATTTCAGCAAAATCGAGTCAGCGCCAAACTATACAACTGCGGGGCATGCGTTTGTAAAAGCAACGTTGAGATTACGATTGCGGGCCCCTTTTGTCGCCCGCAATTATGAGCACAAGATTTCTCATGATGAGGTGATAGTTAAAGAGGTCGAAGGCCGAATCAACTATCACCACGAGAGAGAATAGAATAGAATAGAATAGAAATATAGAATAGAATAGAAATAGAATAGAAATCGAGAGAGAATAATTAAGAATTTTTCGCACCCCTTTTCGTATATATTCCGTCCACGCGCTTACATTTTTTCATTCGTTAAAGGCTATAGACTGATAGCCGAAAGCTTATGATTGTTTTTAACCGTTTTTAACCAGAGAACGCTTTTACATTTTAATATGTTTTTTGATATATTTTTGTTTTGATAGGCACGCGCAAGCCTTTAAACGCAAAAATAACCGCACTTGCTAAATTACCAGCGTTCATGCTACCGCGCACATGTAAAATGATCATGTGGACATTATCAATTAGGAGTGATGGGCTTACAAAGTGTGTGAGGCTTTTTCGATAGTATTGGTGGTTGCTAAGTAAATCGTTTTTAAAGTTCGACAGAACATTTTCTGACTGGTGTTGCTAAAAGCCTCACATACTTTGGTGCGCTAATATCTGACGAAAGTTTTGGAAAAATTTCATTAAAATCCAATAAATCTACACGCGCTATTAATTCATTTGAATACAGGTAATTCACCAAAAATAAACCTTGAGTTTTCGGTCTCGAAAGAAATTCACAGTTTTCGAACGTCAGTGAACCGGTTGTCAACATGGCCATGTCGCCAACCAATGAAACACAGCTTTGAGCCCCCAATGTTTACATTAACGGTATCTTTGTATTTTACATCGGGAGTAGCGAAGTCTGGTGAAACACTCAGAATACTAGCGAAATAGCTTTGAACAGGCATACTCGGTGAGCCGAGTCGAGTACGGATATAAATTTACACATTAAATAAAGATTAAACTCGTAATTCTTCGGCCTGTTTGTTCATGGGGTGGTCATTCGATAACATCGATAAGCGATAACATTCGATAACAATCGATTAATTTTTTGAAATTCGATAAAAATCGATAAAAAAGTTTGGTGTGAGTAATCGATAATTATCGATTTTTGAATTAGAGCTATCCATTTTATCGATCAATATCGAATTTATCGAAACTGAATTATCGTACCAATTTTCGAAACGGAAACACCAAAAGATGTTAAAGAGCTCGCAGAGACACTTCTAACAACTTCCCTGCTCGTTAAACAATAGAAATTACTTCATCTTTTCAACAAACTTTTATTAATACTCAGCGTGTGTTTTATTTGAAATCCGCTATAGATCCCTGGTTGATTATCCCACTGTTTATTTATTTGCTGATGTAACACAATCGCACGCTCGTTGCTCTTTGACCCAGTCTTAAAAGGGAAAGATTTTCGTGATTTTTTGAGTTAAGTTAAAGATATGAACAAATAATTTAGACGCACTCGGACTCGTAATCAAAATGCTACATAAAAAGCAATAGCTTGTAATAGAGACCAAAACTTTTTATAGGAAAAGATGGAAAAGTTCCTACAAGATAAGTGCGGGCAGGAACAGCTCATCGCCCTGAAAAAAGGTACATGGTTTAAAGGTCTACGCAATTAATGTTAATCGATTTCAAAAATATGGCCAGGTAGAAGGATGAAACCGTGGGCCAGGAATTAAACCTTAAAAGTAATTAAGGCCAAGTTTTTTGGAAGTTCAGGTCGTCGAAACTGAACTAAGACATCTTGTTGCCAGGAAAACGAAAGTCAAATGAAAATGCAGCTTCAGCATCGTCGAAGAAAAGAGTGGTATTTAAGGTCATTCCACTGAAATAGAACCTACACTGAGATTTTTCTCAAACTTTGCCAATTGATTGTTTACATTATAGGAACTTAAATTTGGAAATAAAAATGAGGGGTCCCCATGTTCGTTTAGGAGCAAAAGCACCTTGTTTATCCCATATAAACCCTTATAAAAGCACCGCGATTGCTTGCTAAATTCACGTTTCCGACAATTGTTTTTTTCTCAAAACTGAGAATTGGCCCATATTTATTTTACATAGAGAAATTAACTAATCAAATCAAAATCAAAACGACAGAAAAAAATGATAGGTCACCGTACTCGTTTTCGAGAAAATGTCGATTTACCTCTTCGGCGAGGTCCAGTCGCAAAGAAAAAGCCGCCATTTTCTAATGCGCGCGCGCTAATCACGCGTAAAATTATGCGCAGTAGGGATGCGCAATGCAATACTGGGGAATGACCTTAAGGACGTTCGCGCCCATTGCTACTGCGCATCTCTAGTGCGCACGCTATTCATTGGTCACGAGCGTGCCACGTCATTTTCAAGCGCGCGCACCGAGTCGAAAACTCAACAAAATATAGAGCTAATGGCCTTTGCGTTAATTTTGTGTGCGAATATTTTTGTTGAATGCTCGGTGACCCCCACTTTTTTTTCGGCAGATCACTTCCTTTTCTGATTCTTTCCATTATACTAAAAAACAAAAAAATCTGTACGTGGGAAGTTTTAATTATTTCTCATATACTATTCAAATAGGGTCGAATTGGTGCATGGATACAGGTGTGCTTAACTTAAAAGTTGTATTTTTTTTAAGGCTAATTCTAGCTGATTTAATGGCACATGTAGCAAAGATCTATTAAATAGGCCTATATATTCTGTGTTAAACACACATAACTTAGATATGATTCTTCAATTTAAATATATGCCGATAGTAATGAATCCGGTCAGAATCGCATCCGTGGCTGGAAATCCTAGAAATGCTATGATCATTGATGTGCCTTATGTTCAAAACGAGTTCGGTGACCCCCGATTTTTTTTACGTTTTCCATCTAATCTTATCATTTTCTACCTGCAGTCAAAGTTTTAAAAAAATCTGTACGTGGGAACTTTTTGGGCGCGAACGTCCTTAAGGAGGCTCGAAAGGGTTTTTAGCTGCACGTGCGCGCGCAATCTACACACGCCATAATTAAGATGCACGCGTCAGCTGAATCAGTATTAAGGTGGCTCAATAGGGTTATAAAAGCGCGCGCACCGATGATGCGAGCTTTAGTAATGTGCGCGCGCTAGCTGACGCAAGCTCATGCAAAGCAGCGAACAAGTCAACAATATAGCTCAAATTACAGCCCAGAAGTAGAAACAGAGAAACCATTTAAAAGAAAACGTAAAGAAAATGATTTGGACGGAAAGGTCTTGAGTGTATTTTGATGAGACCGCCATTGTCGAGTCGCTCATCGACAAAACCGCGTGGTTTGAAAATTCGCGCATGCTCACTTAGCGATCTTGGCGAGTTCCTATTCTGATGACGCGATTGCTATTGAGGAGAAAAATCCTTATCAGATTACTCGAATTTCCTTCGGTGAAATTCCTTAAGATTTGGCACAGAAGTTATTCCTTAATAGCTTTCCTTGCTTTCAATTTATCAGAAAAATTTGTAGGACAAGGTTTTCGCTCAGCCAAAAAAACACAAAAATGCTAAAAACGAAAAAACTACCTTGACAACCCCTACTTTTTTCGATTTTAAAAGTTTCTTCTTTCCAGACTCTACCCGGTTTGAGCATATCAGAAAATTTTACCGAAGGAAATTGAAGAAAATTGAAATCAAAACCAAACAGACGTCAAAAAATGGCGTTGTTTGAGTAGTTTTAATTTGAGACTAAAAGCCTTGATATCAGAGGTGACTGTTGAACAGTAAACATTGGCCCTTGTTTGTTATGTTTCAGTAGCTTTGATTAGGAAAATAGCAAAAAGAACGAGAATATTAACTTTCGATTGAGGCCACTGGCGCGCGCTTCTTAATCTTGTATAACCCTATTGAGCCACCTTAAAATCAGCACACCGGAAGTTAATGCTGCGTAAAATCGCGGGAACCGGAAATAATATCTGCGAAAACATTTGTTTTTAGCTCGGAAGTTCGCTCGGTGACCTATCTTGATTTTTTGCATACACGCACCATTCGCGATGGCACTTCAGATATAAAAGTTTCGAGGAAAATTATCTAGTGGAATTTTCTGTAAGCCATAAAACACGTTTTCTTTAAATATATTTAATTCTACTAGATAAATTTTTTCCGTACTGTCTGAAAAGTTCAAGAATTTAGGGAACTTTCCAACAAAGAAATAAAAATGGTGGGTCACCGAATTAGTTTCTCAGATAATTTACAAAAACTGAAATGTAGAGGACGCTTTTGTGGACCTCGTGCGTTGCCATGGTAACTGATATGACGTCACAAGTACCCTTAAAGTATAGCTCAACAATAGAGTTCTTTGTAATATTCCATCGTTTCACAAACAATATAGCAACGAAAAACCCTTTCGAGCCTCCTTAAAGAGAATCAGTTGTCTGGATTGAGGCAAGCCTTTCAAGGAACTAATGGCCATGCAAGCCCAGAGTTGACGGAAAAACTGGCCGAGACTATAGATCGTTATCACTGTCACGCAATGAAAAAAATAAATCGAAAACCATTCAGTTGATAAAGTCAAGAAATTGTGATCTTATTTGTTTTACCAAAGCACGGAACACTCTTCAAAGCACAACAAGGGAAAGGAGCGTTTGGAGAAGCTGCCATGTCGGATATGAGCGATTAAATATGCCAGTAATTCCGCGGCATTCAGTTTCTGTGCCAGAAGCTAAAACAGGGCATCGACGAAACTGCGCCTGTATTCAAATGTGGGAACGCAAAGTCCGTGTGAAGTCGCCAATAGTCTATCAATTATTAGTAGAATTCTCCTTGTACACTAATGCAAATGCTGTAATCTGATTGGCTGAGCCATTGCACACTATCAGCCATTAGTGTGCAGTGGCTGGAACTCGTCTACGAAATGGCGACGTTTTTTCGTTTCGCCAAAGTTTTGGAGGAAAATTTTGATGAAAATGGATAATTAAAATCCTGGTAAGACTAAACGAAGGACATTTACGGTTTCTTGACTTAAAAAAAGTTGAAATTATTGAAAAAATAATGCGCGCGTGTGCACGACTTGATCAATTTTAATTGCCAACTCAATCCGGGCGATCTTTCTAAGGTCCAAAGTTTAATAATACGTCGAGAAATAATCGGAAACCGCTATTTGAGTTAAACTTTAGTAAGAATTCCACTAAAGCAATTAGATTATTCGCTCTCGATTTCTATGAGGTGATAGTTGATTCGGCCATCGGCTTCATCAACTATCACCTCATAGAAATCTCGAGCTCATAATCTAATTGTTAATTAATAAAATCCTACTATTATACCAACGCAAATGCTGCAATCTGATTGGCTGAGCTACTCGTATACTATCAGCCATTAGTATAAATCTACTAGCGTTCTATCACGAATGACGTCCTCTGATTTGCTACACTACTCACGTTCTATTCTGTGTTAGTAGAATTCTACAACTATACTAATGCAAACGCTGCAATCTGATTGGCTGAGCTACTCTGGTATACTATCAGCCATTAGAGTGTCAGTGGCTGCCGGTCGTCCACGAAATGCGATGTTTCTATAGTTTTTGCTCGAGTTTTGAAAGAATTTTAGATGTAAGCGGTAATTAAATTCCTGAGAAGACTAAAAGAAGCACATTTACGGTTTCTTGACTTTAAAAACTTGAAAATATTGAAAAAGCGGGTACGCGCGTTAACAACTGCAAATTGCCAAGGACAGTTCGATACGTGCAACTTTGTTTAAGCGTAAAGTTCAATAATGCGTGGGAAAATCATTGGAAACCGTTATTTGTGTTAATTTCAGTTAGAATTCTACTAAAACAATTAGATTATTCGCTCTCGATTTCTATGAGCCGATAGTTGATTTCGGCCTTCGGCCTCGTGAAACTATCACCCATAAGAAATCTCGAGCTCCTAATCTAATTGGGTTTAATAGAAATCTCGAGTCTCATAATCTACGTGTTAATTAGAGTACAGTGGCTGCCGGTCGTCCACGAAATGTGATGTTTTTCTAGTTTTTTTCGAAAGTTTTGGAAAGGAATTTAGGTGGGCTGTAAACTGGTAATTTAATTCCTGAGGAAGACTAAAAAGAAACAGACATTTAGCGGTTTCTTGACTTTAAAAACTTTTAAAATATTGAAAAAGCGGGTACGCGCGTTAAACAACTGCAAATTTGCCAAGAACAGTTCGGATACGTGCAACTTTGTTTAAGGGTTGAACGTCAATAATGCGTGGGAAAATTCATTCGGAAAACTGTTATTTGCGTTAATTGCAGTTAGATTCTACTACAACAATTAGATTATTATTCGCTCTCGGGATCATCTATGCGTCCGATAGTTGGTTCGGCTTCGGCCATCATCCAATATACACCTCATAGTAATTTCGAGCTCATAATCCTAATTGTTAAATAGACGAAAACAATCAACAAAATTAAGCCGAAGATTTCTGATTCGAGAAATTTGAAAGACGTAAAAAAAAAAAAAAGGATAGACATACCCCAAGGACACGTATCGAACTGTTCTTGGCAAATTTGCAGTTGTTTACGCGCGTACCCGCTTTTTCAATATTTTAAAGTTTTTTAAAGTCAAGAACCGTAAATGTGTTTCTTTTAGTCTTCTCAGGAATTAAATTACCAGTTTACACCTAAAATTCCTTCCAAAACTTCGAAAAAACTATAAAAACATCACATTTCGTGGACGACCGGCAGCCACTGTACTCTAATTAACAATTAGATTATGAGCTCGAGATTTCTATTTAACAATTAGATTATGAGCTCGAGATTTCTATGACGTGATAGTTCACGAGGCCGAAGGCCGAATCAACTATCGGCTCATAGAAATCGAGAGCGAATAATCTAATTGTTTTAGTAGAATTCTAACTGAAATTAACACAAATAACGGTTTCCAATGATTTTCCCACGCATTATTGAACTTAACGCTTAAACAAAGTTGCACGTATCGAACTGTCCTTAGCAAATTTGCAGTTGTTAACGCGCGTACCCGCTTTTTCAATATTTTCAAGTTTTAAAGTCAAGAAACCGTAAATGTACTTCTTTTAGTCTTCTCAGGAATTTAATTACCCGCTTACATCTAAAATTCCTTTCAAAACTTCGCAAAAACTATAGAAACATCGCATTTCGTGGACGACCGGCAGCCACTACACTCTAATGGCTGATAGTATACGAGTAGCTCAGCCAATCAGATTGCAGCGTTTGCATTAGTATAGTTGTAGAATTCTACTAACACAGAATAGAACGTGAGTAGTGTAGCAAATCAGAGGACGTCATTCGTGATAGAACGCTAGTAGATTTATACTAATGGCTGATAGTATACGAGTAGCTCAGCCAATCAGATTGCAGCATTTGCGTTGGTATAATAGTAGGATTTTATTAATTAACAATTAGATTATGAGCTCGAGATTTCTATGAGGTGATAGTTGATGAAGCCGATGGCCGAATCAACTATCACCTCATAGAAATCGAGAGCGAATAATCTAATTGCTTTAGTGGAATTCTTACTAAAGTTTAACTCAAATAGCGGTTTCCGATTATTTCTCGACGTATTATTAAACTTTGGACCTTAGAAAGATCGCCCGGATTGAGTTGGCAATTAAAATTGATCAAGTCGTGCACACGCGCGCATTATTTTTTCAATAATTTCAACTTTTTTTAAGTCAAGAAACCGTAAATGTCCTTCGTTTAGTCTTACCAGGATTTTAATTATCCATTTTCATCAAAATTTTCCTCCAAAACTTTGGCGAAACGAAAAAACGTCGCCATTTCGTAGACGAGTTCCAGCCACTGCACACTAATGGCTGATAGTGTGCAATGGCTCAGCCAATCAGATTACAGCATTTGCATTAGTGTACAAGGAGAATTCTACTAATAATTGATAGACTATTGGCGACTTCACACGGACTTTGCGTTCCCACATTTGAATACAGGCGCAGTTTCGTCGATGCCCTGTTTTAGCTTCTGGCACAGAAACTGAATGCCGCGGAATTACTGGCATATTTAATCGCTCATATCCGACATGGCAGCTTCTCCAAACGCTCCTTTCCCTTGTTGTGCTTTGAAGAGTGTTCCGTGCTTTGGTAAAACAAATAAGATCACAATTTCTTGACTTTATCAACTGAATGGTTTTCGATTTATTTTTTTCATTGCGTGACAGTGATAACGATCTATAGTCTCGGCCAGTTTTTCCGTCAACTCTGGGCTTGCATGGCCATTAGTTCCTTGAAAGGCTTGCCTCAATCCAGACAACTGATTCTCTTTAAGGAGGCTCGAAAGGGTTTTTCGTTGCTATATTGTTTGTGAAACGATGGAATATTACAAAGAACTCTATTGTTGAGCTATACTTTAAGGGTACTTGTGACGTCATATCAGTTACCATGGCAACGCACGAGGTCCACAAAAGCGTCCTCTACATTTCAGTTTTTGTAAATTATCTGAGAAACTAATTCGGTGACCCACCATTTTTATTTCTTTGTTGGAAAGTTCCCTAAATTCTTGAACTTTTCAGACAGTACGGAAAAAATTTATCTAGTAGAATTAAATATATTTAAAGAAAACGTGTTTTATGGCTTACAGAAAATTCCACTAGATAATTTTCCTCGAAACTTTTATATCTGAAGTGCCATCGCGAATGGTGCGTGTATGCAAAAAATCAAGATAGGTCACCGAGCGAACTTCCGAGCTAAAAACAAATGTTTTCGCAGATATTATTTCCGGTTCCCGCGATTTTACGCAGCATTAACTTCCGGTGTGCTGATTTTAAGGTGGCTCAATAGGGTTATACAAGATTAAGAAGCGCGCGCCAGTGGCCTCAATCGAAAGTTAATATTCTCGTTCTTTTTGCTATTTTCCTAATCAAAGCTACTGAAACATAACAAACAAGGGCCAATGTTTACTGTTCAACAGTCACCTCTGATATCAAGGCTTTTAGTCTCAAATTAAAACTACTCAAACAACGCCATTTTTTGACGTCTGTTTGGTTTTGATTTCAATTTTCTTCAATTTCCTTCGGTAAAATTTTCTGATATGCTCAAACCGGGTAGAGTCTGGAAAGAAGAAACTTTTAAAATCGAAAAAAGTAGGGGTTGTCAAGGTAGTTTTTTCGTTTTTAGCATTTTTGTGTTTTTTTGGCTGAGCGAAAACCTTGTCCTACAAATTTTTCTGATAAATTGAAAGCAAGGAAAGCTATTAAGGAATAACTTCTGTGCCAAATCTTAAGGAATTTCACCGAAGGAAATTCGAGTAATCTGATAAGGATTTTTCTCCTCAATAGCAATCGCGTCATCAGAATAGGAACTCGCCAAGATCGCTAAGTGAGCATGCGCGAATTTTCAAACCACGCGGTTTTGTCGATGAGCGACTCGACAATGGCGGTCTCATCAAAATACACTCAAGACCTTTCCGTCCAAATCATTTTCTTTACGTTTTCTTTTAAATGGTTTCTCTGTTTCTACTTCTGGGCTGTAATTTGAGCTATATTGTTGACTTGTTCGCTGCTTTGCATGAGCTTGCGTCAGCTAGCGCGCGCACATTACTAAAGCTCGCATCATCGGTGCGCGCGCTTTTATAACCCTATTGAGCCACCTTAATACTGATTCAGCTGACGCGTGCATCTTAATTATGGCGTGTGTAGATTGCGCGCGCACGTGCAGCTAAAAACCCTTTCGAGCCTCCTTAAGGACGTTCGCGCCCAAAAAGTTCCCACGTACAGATTTTTTTAAAACTTTGACTGCAGGTAGAAAATGATAAGATTAGATGGAAAACGTAAAAAAAATCGGGGGTCACCGAACTCGTTTTGAACATAAGGCACATCAATGATCATAGCATTTCTAGGATTTCCAGCCACGGATGCGATTCTGACCGGATTCATTACTATCGGCATATATTTAAATTGAAGAATCATATCTAAGTTATGTGTGTTTAACACAGAATATATAGGCCTATTTAATAGATCTTTGCTACATGTGCCATTAAATCAGCTAGAATTAGCCTTAAAAAAAATACAACTTTTAAGTTAAGCACACCTGTATCCATGCACCAATTCGACCCTATTTGAATAGTATATGAGAAATAATTAAAACTTCCCACGTACAGATTTTTTTGTTTTTTAGTATAATGGAAAGAATCAGAAAAGGAAGTGATCTGCCGAAAAAAAAGTGGGGGTCACCGAGCATTCAACAAAAATATTCGCACACAAAATTAACGCAAAGGCCATTAGCTCTATATTTTGTTGAGTTTTCGACTCGGTGCGCGCGCTTGAAAATGACGTGGCACGCTCGTGACCAATGAATAGCGTGCGCACTAGAGATGCGCAGTAGCAATGGGCGCGAACGTCCTTAAGGTCATTCCCCAGTATTGCATTGCGCATCCCTACTGCGCATAATTTTACGCGTGATTAGCGCGCGCGCATTAGAAAATGGCGGCTTTTTCTTTGCGACTGGACCTCGCCGAAGAGGTAAATCGACATTTTCTCGAAAACGAGTACGGTGACCTATCATTTTTTTCTGTCGTTTTGATTTTGATTTGATTAGTTAATTTCTCTATGTAAAATAAATATGGGCCAATTCTCAGTTTTGAGAAAAAAACAATTGTCGGAAACGTGAATTTAGCAAGCAATCGCGGTGCTTTTATAAGGGTTTATATGGGATAAACAAGGTGCTTTTGCTCCTAAACGAACATGGGGACCCCTCATTTTTATTTCCAAATTTAAGTTCCTATAATGTAAACAATCAATTGGCAAAGTTTGAGAAAAATCTCAGTGTAGGTTCTATTTCAGTGGAATGACCTTAAATACCACTCTTTTCTTCGACGATGCTGAAGCTGCATTTTCATTTGACTTTCGTTTTCCTGGCAACAAGATGTCTTAGTTCAGTTTCGACGACCTGAACTTCCAAAAAACTTGGCCTTAATTACTTTTAAGGTTTAATTCCTGGCCCACGGTTTCATCCTTCTACCTGGCCATATTTTTGAAATCGATTAACATTAATTGCGTAGACCTTTAAACCATGTACCTTTTTTCAGGGCGATGAGCTGTTCCTGCCCGCACTTATCTTGTAGGAACTTTTCCATCTTTTCCTATAAAAAGTTTTGGTCTCTATTACAAGCTATTGCTTTTTATGTAGCATTTTGATTACGAGTCCGAGTGCGTCTAAATTATTTGTTCATATCTTTAACTTAACTCAAAAAATCACGAAAATCTTTCCCTTTTAAGACTGGGTCAAAGAGCAACGAGCGTGCGATTGTGTTACATCAGCAAATAAATAAACAGTGGGATAATCAACCAGGGATCTATAGCGGATTTCAAATAAAACACACGCTGAGTATTAATAAAAGTTTGTTGAAAAGATGAAGTAATTTCTATTGTTTAACGAGCAGGGAAGTTGTTAGAAGTGTCTCTGCGAGCTCTTTAACATCTTTTGGTGTTTCCGTTTCGAAAATTGGTACGATAATTCAGTTTCGATAAATTCGATATTGATCGATAAAATGGATAGCTCTAATTCAAAAATCGATAATTATCGATTACTCACACCAAACTTTTTTATCGATTTTTATCGAATTTCAAAAAATTAATCGATTGTTATCGAATGTTATCGCTTATCGATGTTATCGAATGACCACCCCATGAACAAACAGGCCGAAGAATTACGAGTTTAATCTTTATTTAATGTGTAAATTTATATCCGTACTCGACTCGGCTCACCGAGTATGCCTGTTCAAAGCTATTTCGCTAGTATTCTGAGTGTTTCACCAGACTTCGCTACTCCCGATGTAAAATACAAAGATACCGTTAATGTAAACATTGGGGGCTCAAAGCTGTGTTTCATTGGTTGGCGACATGGCCATGTTGACAACCGGTTCACTGACGTTCGAAAACTGTGAATTTCTTTCGAGACCGAAAACTCAAGGTTTATTTTTGGTGAATTACCTGTATTCAAATGAATTAATAGCGCGTGTAGATTTATTGGATTTTAATGAAATTTTTCCAAAACTTTCGTCAGATATTAGCGCACCAAAGTATGTGAGGCTTTTAGCAACACCAGTCAGAAAATGTTCTGTCGAACTTTAAAAACGATTTACTTAGCAACCACCAATACTATCGAAAAAGCCTCACACACTTTGTAAGCCCATCACTCCTAATTGATAATGTCCACATGATCATTTT
>JAHPZR010035691.1:0-10481 GCA_019787425.1 Platygyra sinensis
ATCCTCATTTCAAGTCTGCCCCGGTCTCTCAGGGAGAAGCTCTTAAGTAGATTTTGTCAATACTATCTTATAACTAAATGACCGCCAAATCCAATGAGGGCTCAAAGTATGAGCCATTATTGACTTTGTTTAGGACGAGCTCATCACGGCCCATTCCCTTAGTGGGCAAGAAAGAAAAACTGTTCGGTGAAAACTAGGAATAAAGATGCTATTTCGCTTCCATTGTGATAGTGCTCTATACCGATGCTGGGCTATATTGGGCCATTGAAAACACGACAGCTACATAACACAACCTGGTCTTTATGTTTGTTTTGTCTACATCGCATTCATATTGAGTTTAGGGCCAAACCACACTGCACTTGTAATCAGTCAGCACGCGCTTTTGACAAAAACATTTCAATTTCCATTCAATTCGTTTTGTGGTCGGCGGCACCCTAATCATTGATTGCACTTAGCTTAGCACCAGAGAGACCAGCGCTATGAAGGTAATCAAACAAATAGAAACCTCTTAATACATGTATACAGACACCTTTTCAGGACAGGAATGGAATCTCGTATCGGATTTCGAGGTCAGCTTTATAGCTTAAGTTTTATAATCCGTTTACGAAGAGCGAAATGTTAAGTGTTAATTAGTTTCCGCTTTAGCCACCCAGGTATAAAATCGGATCGAAAATAATATCTTTTTGAACACTGTTCTCTTACGTTTAGGTGTTACCTAGTTCTCTGAAAATTTTAAATTCAGTCTTATTTTTATCATGGACTTTAGTTGAGACAAAGTAAAACAACGTCAAAAGATCATGATTCGAATTATCCTTGCAGATAACAATTTCATGAAAGGGTTTTGTACTGAAGTAGCAATCAAGTGACAAATTTTAGGAAAACGACAAAATGCTCCAATTTGAGACTTCCGTCATTCTGAGTAATACAAGTACAAAGCGACGGAAGTTAAATTTATAAAATAAATGAACAATGCCAATGCAATTAATAGTAACAAAAGAATAAAGCAGAAGCGTGAAAGTCTTATAATTAGAGATTAAAGATTAAAATGGTGAATTATTGATTAAAAGAGGGTGTTTCTCTATGAATATGAATGGCCTCTTTTGATTGATCTACGCCGTAATTTTGCCCCATCGTATCTTCTACTGGAACATACAATCAGTACGGCTGGCTCTGCACTGCGTTGTCGGTAACCTTTTGAACATTTCTTAGCCCTTCTCACCAAAAGAACATCGTGAAATGACCAAGATCAAAGGCTCCCTGAGCAGCTCATGGATGAATAGTCCAATCCCAAGTTTACTTTTGCCCCTGTGTCAAAACGAGTCTTTGCAATTTCAAACCTTAGAAATATTGATCCTCCTGAAATTTTACTTTCATGCTGTATAAGAGCAGCTAAAAACTAATATTCATACATATTTTCACTCCGCATGGGTTCTTGGTTTAGTGATAGACTACGCTTTCAATTTCTAAGCTTTTGCGTGACGTGACATTTACATGACGGGCGAGAGAGCTGTTATGTTGGTTTAAAAGGTGACTTTTTTCGGGGAATTCGGCTATCTGAACAGTTCTTGCATTAGAATAAAATACTATTTGTTACGTTTTTGAGTTATTCGAGAGATAAATTCACTCTTTCGTAGCAAAACTCAATGACAGATGTTTCTGCTGGTTTCCGGCCGCCATGTTGGTGCCCATGTACACGGGCACCAGCATGGCGTCTCCATACAAATCTCTATAAATTTGTTAAAAACGTTTTCTTCGCATATCTTCCATGAGAAAAATTGCTGTGACCTGAATCTTGGCGAGAGTCTTTGCATATGTTCCTTCTTTCTATTTCCAGATTCTGGACTTAATCTATTGAACGGTTTGATTTTTTATTTTGATCTATTTTGAATGGCGTGACACTGAAAACCAGCAATTGATATGAGAATATGATATCACCTGTACAGTCATTCGCATGAAAAATCAACTGATTTTCATGATTTTCACCGGAAACGTTTTGCACAAGCACTCGCTCTGCAATGGAAACTCAGACTGTGGAAGTCAATGTCTGCATACACTCTTTTTGTTTTATAAGAATGTTGTTTCTCTGGCCCAGGCTGAATATTCTTATTTTTCTGCCGATTTTAGGCTGAAAACATCCTTGTATTATTCTTAAATTATAGCTTATGACATTTCCGTTTTAGAATTTATTGGGGTATCAATTATAAGTGTTTGGTATTAAGATCTGTATTGCGTTACATTGTACATGTGCTCCATCGCTTTTCGTTGCTGTCAGTGAGGTCTAAATGTCACGTCAAACGCCGACACTAGATATAGCACCATGGAAACGAAAGTACCCGATTTTGTTTCAACTATGTCAAGGACAATCAAGTGTAATCACTGCAGTAAAAACCTTGTTAACCAGCAAGGGTTGTTTTATACGGTTAAAAAAAAAACACAAAAGAAAATTGTATTGTATTTACAATATTTCAACCCACAAAACTATATCTATCCTTTTCAAAAATCTCAGCCTCGGCTTATTCTTAAAATATTCTTAAAATTTCGCAAATTTTAGCCTCGATATTCTTATAAAATTATTTCAAAAAAAAGAGTGTATGTGCCAAGCGGCCCATCAGGCCAGCACTGATAAGAATAATTTAACAAAAAAAAAAATTTACCGTCTTCTCGTGGTCTGTTCACAATGTCCAATTACAAAGCTTTAGATATCAACAAAGAAGCTCGTGTGAAGCCAATTAAGGCGCAATTGGCCCTAAGCTACTGGAATGGGTGCAAAACGTCTTCTTTGTATTAAAGAAAAAATTTCAGCTAAAGAAAAATTTAAAATCTTTTCGCTGCTCGCCATCTCTACATGTACTTTCTAAAGTGCTCCGGTTTCTCTCAAGACAAACTATGTCACAGAGCTTTCTCGCAAAAATAAAAGCACCGCTCACATTCTCGCGAATACCATTCGATAGCCCTAGCAAATCTTATCCCTTTCATAAAGGTCAACTTAGCTTACATGTTTCACAATTGCATGATTTCACCTGTGACATATGATGACAAATTCACTTAACAACTTATCCCCCATACAATTACATCGACACCTGGTTATCGTTAAACAACACAACAACACATGCGTTCTTCCCAAACATCTCTGTTTCAGCTTATTTCACCAAATAAATAAAAAAGAACTCCACTTGCATATTACTCCTATGAAAAAGATCTAACAATTCTCAGTGTTGCTTTTCAGCGGAAATTCGCGCTAAATACAATAACATACTGTCTCGGGTTAAAACGTGATGCGTTTATCTTGCCAAAAACATGCCATTCTCTGCACATTAGAGCATAGCACAGAAATACTCACGCTAAAAACTTATCTCGGGTTAAAACGTGATGCGTTTATCTTGCCAAAAACATGCCATTCTCTGCACAATAGAGCATAGCACAGAAGTACTCACGCTAAAAAGATATCGACCTCCAAACAAGATATAATATTACTTTGACGTGGTTACGAAAATAACTATCTTGCCTAAAGTTTCAAACAAACGCTGAGCTACAACATTAGCCATGAAATCATTTGCCGCAACACATTGGATTTCAAAACAAATATCGTACCAGCATTATTTACGCTAAAGTTCACGTAATGCTGCCGAAGGGGAGAACTGTATTAGGTATGTCAACAGTTACCTAATGAACTGCACGATGAATATATTTGAAGCTTTATCGAGGGAAATCAATTTAAATTGTTATGGGGTATAGTAGGTTGTTTGGTGGGATTTAAAGGATAGTTCGTGCAAAATACAACAACCCTTCTATTCACCGGAATTTCTCCCGGGCGCGCTCCGCTTTGATAAAGACTTGATATTTTACACCCTCTAATGCCTCAGTCTACCCCTGTGCCCCTCGGAGAGTGAGTGAGAAACTAATATTCCCACATGTTTTTAAAACGGATATCAAGAACTAAGTTTTCTATATTCCAAGTGACACGTAGTAGAGATATTTACCGTGGCTACGTTAACAACAAAGGCTTATGCATAGGTTATATTTCCGACTGTAATATGTAACCAATCTTCTTAATTCTGAAATTGTTTGTAACTGTAAGGCTTTGTCACGCTATGCCTAACTTTGCAACACTTTCCTTAAACAAGCCCAAGTGTATCCCTAACAAATATTCCCTGCCTTGTAGGCATAAACGAGGAAAGGGTAGCATGAAGGCCAAAAATGTAAAGAGAAAGGCAAGAAACACTAACCTATAGCGAGAAACAGTCTGTTTCCAATAAGCAATGCACTTTAATCTCCTTCACCCGCAAAAATTCCATTCATTAGCCTTTGCATTGTTTCCTCTTCCAGGTAACATTTGACAAGGCATTTTTTGGTCGTGACATCGTCGCCTTTTCCATATTGCCGAAGCTAATGTTCCTTAGCTTTATAAATTTCAATTATAGCACTCCACGAAAGGTCTCCCCTTTAAAATTGAAAGAAAGCCCATCCTCATACTGCGATACGCTATGCTGCCGCACGTCCTTCTAGTCTTTTCATGTCCATTTGTCGCAGCTACTGCTGCTTAGCTTGACAAATTTCAATTCTACAACTCCACGAATTGAACCAAAAACCATCTTCGTGCCGCGTTAACCACCATATGTATGAACTCCATGTTGTCGGACAAAAAAATCGCCTTTCTAGTACCCCGCTAAAACCTGCTGAACCTACACCACAAAGTGCCTAGGACAAGAACCATACTAAGCAGGGGAGGGATAGGAGAAACGATTTAATCCGGTTTCAATGAATAAATTAATCAGAATCGAGTGAGTGAGTGAGTGTGTGAGTGAGTGATCGAGCGCCATCCGATCGCCTTCCAGGCTGATCGCCTGATCGCCTTCTATACTAATGGATGTTACGTAACATCCATGAGCAAAAAATGAACACGGATTTCCCAGAATGCATTGCAAGAAAGGTGAAATCATGTTTACTTCACTATTACAGTGAGACTGTTCTGTTGTTGTTTCAGTTTTGTACGACGGACATGCTGATCTTTCAACAAAGGTGAGTGGCAGGCTTTGTGCTCACAAAGTTGAAATCAAAGTTTGTGGTTTCATAGGCCGTTTACAGCGAAGGTTTATTAACATTATCTGATGTTATATTTTTGGTCATGTGTCGAGCGACTCTGGAATTTTATTTTGTGTCAAAAAAAGCCGCCGTCGTACTACTGCACAGACTGAATTGTTATTGTTGTCGCGGCCATAGTTATATTTGGTCACGACCAGGGGCGGGGCAGAAGACTCCTGAGATTTTCGTATCAGGATCATCCAACGAAAAGTGACGTCACATCCGGTTTAAACTGCGCCGCGCAGCTCGTTTCACAAAGCGAAAAAATGGCGTTTCGATTTGCCAAGATTTTCTTCCATTTGCAAACCATCAGGTTCGTTTCCCTTCAAACTGAGGGTAGCAAGATGTTGCAGGCACATTTCTTCGACTTTGAAAACAAAACTTTCGGCAAAAGACAATAGTTCATTATTGTTTTGAAGGAAAATAACTGAGAGCCTTCTGTCATCGGATGGCGGATTTTACAAGTTTGCGAAAGTGGTGTTGTTCTGACTTTTGGTTCTTGTTGTTCGTGATTGAGTGATAACACTAAGTGAAATAGCCTATAATGTTAGAAATAACGTGGATGAAGTATTGCTGGCCACAGTTTTCACTGTGTACAACGGGAACATATTTAACAGAAGCCGTTTAGTTCTAAAAGTCGTTGTTAGTGAACACTCAGTTGAAGCTCAGTATCCACGTGCGTGTGGTGGAAACAACAAGATGAATCGTATACTCCAGGTTAGTATCCTACTTCCATATCTCTTGTTGAACACTGTTTCTCTGTAAGAAATAGTCAATGTTGCGAGTTGGAATTGATTGTAAATGCGTTTTTTTTTGGATATCAGATTTCCCCGAAGAGATCAACAAAGGGGTGAAGCAGTCTGTGAGTAGATCTTTGGGCGACGACCAATTCTTCGACCAGTCGCCTGTTATAACTCTCCTTCAGTCATACAGTGGTTAATTGTTAATTCCTCTGTATTGTCTTGACAGCAATGCTGGTCCGGGGATCAACCTCTTTGGGCACTTGTTTAGGGTTAGCTCCCAATGGTATGGTGATATTCTTACCCACCCACTGTGACCCTGGAAGGGGGGCACTCCCTTATATGAGCTACATAGGTATGTGTGGCCCAAAGGGTTTGGTGTTCAGCCATTTTAGTCATAAATAGGTATCGATTTGGCCATTTTGGTCTTAAATAGGGTAGGCTTTGTTCTCTACTCTTGAACTGGGGTATGTATGTTACTGAGAAGAATCTACTTTTTCATCATTTTTTGAATAAGGCCATAATTAAAAGGCCTTCAAACTTAAGTTTTAGGGTAGCTGTGTCAGAAACAGTTGTAAATAGGGTATTAGATTTTTGGTCTGGTCATAAATTAAATAGGGTAGGGAAAATCACAGATTTTGGTAATAAATATGATAAGGGTTTTGGGAAGCAGGCTGCACTCCTCCACCAAATTTTTCTGGGAGTACCCTTGGGGTAACTTTATTGTTGTTATATTGTAACTGGAGATCAGTGTAAATACTGCACTTGGACGTGACTCATGAAGTGGTCTTCATAAAAATAGAATTACTCGACAGAATTAAAACTCGCGCTTTGTGCTCGCCTGTGCTTTGACCTATAGCCAATTGGCAGAAACATGAGAGGACTGGGACAAGTTTTTTAAATTAAGATTGAAAATCTAAACCCTTTCAACTGAAATGTTACTGAATGAAAAGCTAACCCAGCTTTCAGAAAGCCAAGGTTTAAGAGTTTTTCAGTGGAAAATTGTTTCCAAATGGGAGCCTCGCAAACGTTGCCAAAATTCCATACAAACCCTTTGCAATTTTGTGGCTTGGTCCTACCCAATCCCACACAACTCTCTATTTTAAGGTCATATTTGAAGAGCTACCATTTTGTCCATTTATCCACGGTGACGCTCATAACTACCTTCTATTCTTGGTAAAGACTTTCAACTTTACATGTATTGGATCCTTATCATTTTGCATATATTAGTGTTCTGAAAGCAAATGAATAACAACGGTAATACCAATCTCTTTCCTAGTCCTGTCAAGTTTTCTGCAATTGCCCTATGTTCACCTAAAATTGCGCAAGTAATCTACCCCTTTTCTGCAGGCTAATTTGACTAGTATGAGGTCAAGACTTAAATTTTCTTCAAACCATGATTTACATGTACCTTACCCTGGGTGCCAGAGGGTTTTTTTTTTTTGTAGTGAAGCTGCGATTGCGAGGGGCAAAGCCGTGATGGAGATCCTGGCTTCGCTGCTCACAATCGCAGCTTCGTTACAAAAAAAAAAAAAAAAAAAAAAAAAAAAAAAACCTCTGGCTCCAAGGGTAAGGTACATGCATGTAAATCATGGTTTGAAGAAAATTTATTGATAATTCTATTTAACAATATTATTGGATTGTGAGCTTAAGATTCCCATCAGGTGATAATACATTGATACAGCCTTAAACTATCACCTCGAAGAAGTCTTGACCAATGTAGCTTAGTAGCAACAGGAGCTTTGTTCATTATTTGATCAATGTTTACATGACATCCGTAAAATGGGTGGAGAGATCTCAGCTTAATAAATAAAAGATGTGTAAATGTGTGCATGTGCCATCTAATTGAGACATTAATTTTGTTTATCAGACTCATTATAGACCCCATACAGAAATGGCTAGCTTTAAATTATTCTTTTGTTCATATTTAAAATACCCTCACGAACCTTGTTCTAGATAACAAATTCTTTACAATAATTTTTTGTCTCAAAAACAAGGTTACTGAGGCTATTATGAGAATGAAAGCAAGGCAGCCATTTTTGCGAAGGGTATATCGGATGTAAATTGTAACAAATCCTGGCCGACAATTTGCCATTGTTTATATGTACAGTATGTAGGACCATAACAATTTCAAGCACCAAAGAAGATGAGCGGATTATTAATTAAATAAAAATGGGAGAGAAAAAACAGTAACAAAAAATAGATATTAACCAAACTCAGTCATGTTAGTAGTCTTAGTGTACCCTAGTGAGTACTTGCAAATAGATAGTGATACAATTATTGCCTGTAGAACTATTATAAGCCTACCAGGTTTCAAATTGAATATTGGGTTGAGTGTATGACATCATCAGCCACATCATTTGCATATTTTACACATTTTTCAAATGTGAATACATTACATTTATCTCTTGAACTGATGTACATGTAGATATTTGCAAAAGGTGAACAGCATTTTCAATCTTTTGTGGAATTCAATGTGACACATCTAAAAATTCTGACTCGAGGGGTAAAAATTAATCTTATAATAGAAGCATGTTAAAGCATTGAGTTGAATTTATACTGTCAGCAAAATTTTAGAGTATTTTAGAGGGGAATTTAGTGTGTTTATTGAATTGACAGAGCTGTTTTTGTCATAATGATTGTCTTTGTCATTATCTTCTATATTTTGGGATTGGAGTGGTTGTTGGCAAAAGCAAAACTGGGAATATCCTCACTGACCTGTGCTAAGATGTTTTTAGGTTTTAATACAAGACCCCACCAGTTCTGCTGACTACTCCATATAGTGTTCAGTTCAATGTCTCTGACAATGAAGGTCAATTTAAGCAGTTTAACTGTCTTTACAACATAGGGATGTTATTACCATTAAGTTATATTTTAATATCCTGATACCTGAGAATCATAGTAATTTACAGCTCAATTTCTACCTCTGCTTTAATTTGTTTAAACCAGGTTTTTTTAGACCACTTTAATTTCATCAAAGGGGAAAGGAATCTGACAGCAATAATAAATTAGACCTACACATAAAAGGAAATTTGCAATGATTGTTTTCATGGCCTAGTGGAGATGAAGTGGACCAAAAAATCAGAAATCTGAATTTTGAATCTAGGTCTGTCCGTACTGACAAAATTAAAAAAGGATTGTATTGTATTATGGGAGTATTATGGTAAATTATGTTGGGGGATGATATGATAACTGCAGAAATTCTCACACCCTCATTATGGCTAATTTTCATTGTCAATAAGCAGAAAGCTACATGAATTATAATTAATTTTAAGCAGGGCATCAACAAGCGAGAGCAGACAATAATGGGTTAAAAAAAAAAGACAAAAAAACAAATTGACATTATTTTTATTTTTTCATGTATCCAGTTATTGACATTGAATTTTGTCATCACTTGTTGATACACAGCTACTTTGACGCAATGTTCTGACAAAGTTAATGATCAATAACAGGACAGATGGATGAAAAACTGATATCAATTTGTTAAACCGATAAAGATATGGTTGTTAGTCTTTTGTGACTGATGGAGTCGTTGAACTGGTAACACAATTTTTAAATATTTTTTTTGTCTGTCTTAGGTGGTTACAGTACATGCTGGCATATACACCCCCACACCGGCATGCAGTGCTATGATTTGGATAATGCAACCTGCTTCTCCCATCTTTAACATAGATTTTAAGAGTATCAGTGGACCTGTCCAAATGTGATTTCTATACTGGTAATGGAAATTATTGCAATAAAGATATGAAGCCACTCTTGCATGATAATCATTTCTTCCTTGACAGTAAAGACTTGCAACCTGACCAAAAGTTGCATACTGTAAGAGATTTGCATACTTAGTCAAATATCAAATGGAAAGCTTTTAAAGTACACCAGTTTGTATTATTTTTGTATTTATTGCTCCTCACTTCCTCCCTTCAAAATACATTTGGTATATTGTTGTACTGATAAGAATATAATTTGGAAAGTTTATGGGAAGTGTTTCCATATAAAAAATATCCAGCTCAGATGCAGTAACAATATTCTCCTTTCTGTGGTGTTTCAGTCTATGTGATCAAGTGAGAAATTCTGATGACCTACATGAGTTAAAAAATGTAGGAGCTGTTCGGTAAAAATAATTTGTTGAGTGTTTTTATCTGAGTGTTCATTTTCCCTTGAACAAATATATTTTCCTAATGAGCAGTTCCTTCAAACCATTTTATTAATGGGTTATTTATTTTCTTTTCCTTTTTGGGTTGAGAATTCCAGTAAAAAGATCACAAGGTACAAAGGAAGGATCCCCTTATTTTTTCTCAGGAGAGTAGATGAGAGATTTTCAACAACATTTTAGAACCAGATGAAGGGAAGTCCCTAAACAACAGATTTCCCTACCCTTCCATGCACTTCATGAAACTTGTCAGAATTCCCTTACCCTTTCATAGTTAAACCTGAAACCAGAAAAAGGTACCTGCTAGGCTTTTGAAAGGGTGAATCCCCATCAGGGAGTCCTCCCACATACACAAGTCAGGAACTCTTGACAACTGATGAAGCCAGCCTTTAGACAGGTCTGAAGCAGCAGCTTCAATTTTTGAGTACAAACTTGTTGCTCTCTGTCAACTTAAGTTCGGAACTTTTTCTCCGCTGATCTCAGACACTACTAGCTTGCAATCAGTTTCACAA
>JAHPZR010035692.1:0-5000 GCA_019787425.1 Platygyra sinensis
GAGTACCTGTATTATGGCAGAAGTAAAGGTAACTGTTTGCAAAACCATGTTGCTGGCAGCACTACAGGGATACATCAGTCATCTATCAGCTATTTTAACAGACAACATATCCACTTGATATATCGACTGAGGCACCCTATAAGAAAATCCCATATTCCACCAATATGGCGGCCTATTGAAATCATTTCGGACGACCAATAAAACGGTCGATATATTGTCCAATAAATTGATTGATTTTTTAAAGAATATAGATACTTACTGTTACTTCACCTATTGTCATAAGGTGCCAATCAGAGGTTTATTGGCTGTCGAAACAAATAATTCTTTTGTTCTGTGGCTGGCAAAATTTAAATATCAACAGACTTGTTTGTAAACAGTGAGTATTGCTATACTCGGCAAAGTGTCTGTGAAGTATCGCTGAAGTGTCGGTGTACCACTCACTATATCAGCCGCTATAAATATATCTCGGTCACTATATCGACTGAGTATCAATTGTGACACTGGTTGCTAGTCGGTTGAGTATCGGTTGAATATCCGTTTAGTGTCAGTCGAATAACAACCGGCGTATTGAGCGACATATCGACTGATACATCGGTCAATATGCCAATCAAGGCTTCCCATAAGATACATGATCCCTTGAGTATTAATGGCACATATTATCCCAAAAAAGTGATGAAACACAACGTACGATATATGTACCCATTTGTAGCAAGATATACATGTAACTAGGTGTTAACTGTATATTAATAATGTGAAATTTCGCAACTCATCATTTTCTCTCAAAGAAGGTAGGTTAAATGTTTCTATAATTCCTTTTCTTGATATCGAAGAGAAACTTTACATTTAACACGACAGTCATTCTCTATTGATAGAGTAGAATTAGTTTCAAACATCAGCAAAACTGTGTAAGTGACAGCTGACATTGGTACAAAAGTTGAATGGTGCTGTTGATACTAAACAATTATGGGATGAGGTTTTTTGATATCCAGAATAATCAAGGTCGAGGTGGGGGTTATCAGCCTCAGCCTTCGGCTTCGGCTGATAACCCTTAAGGAGACCTTGATTATTCTGGATATCACAAAAACCGAATCTAATAATTGTTTTATTATACATTGAACGCATAAACTTGGAAGTAATGTTTCTGCTTCTTCACTGACGGTAAGCAACACGAGTCGCGCGATGTTGACATGATTACCCTTGGAAATCATGCACTGCGGTCATACATGACATGATTACCCGTGACCTTGACATGATTATTGTATAATCTGCAGTTATGACGACACGGGCGCTGATTTCGAAAATTCACTGTACGCTTTCGGCCAATCAGAAAAGAGTTAGAGAGTTCAATTTTTAATAAATGGTGTAATTTATCTATGTGACCTACATCCATAACATTGATTTCTGCAATAAGTGGATTGGATTACATGTATGTCTCCGAGAGAGTGACAAATTTGATTTCAGTAAATCTCGTGGGATGTTCCCTAAAATATTGACCAAACGCCTATGGTTCTACCATTCCAATGAAACGTGGGACCGCCATACATCCTGAAAAAAGAAAAAAACTACATCACCAGCAAGTCTATATGACCTATATGGTTCGCTGTCTCTAGACTGATTCGGAAGTCGATTGTTTACAATTGAAAGCTTTATGACAGACAGTCTGTCCACAGCAGTTCCACAGCAGTTGATGACTGATTTCCACAACGATCATTACGATATCACAGTTATCTGAACTAGTTGTTTCGTGTCTTTCACAAGTACACACAGCTTTCACATTGATGGTTTTTCGATCACCATATCCAACAAGGGCGTAGCCAAGGGGGGTCCTGGGGTGCCCGTGACCCCCCCTTTTTAAGCCTTTTTGTAAGCAAACAACCTACAATATTCAGGTGACAATCTGATGAGTCCCCTCTGTATGAGTCAGTGTGACCCCCCCCCCCCCCCCCCCTTTGAAAAATCCTGGCTACGCTCATGTCCAACATGGTCGTTCGAGTGGCGCAATTTTGAAACATCGGAGCTAGATATAAATTCGTTCGAGGAGGCACAGTTCACATAACGCAATATTCCTCCAGCAGAGAGGCCCAGTTTTTCCCATACGAGGCTAAAGGCACTTTTAAAATTGTGTAGTATCCACTATCGGCAAGGGTTGTTAAGACTTACATGTAAGCTTACGCTTGTTTACATACGCGTCGACATTAAATCAATACTCAGTATCCTAAATATTCGAGGTTTATCTCGTCCTAAATCCTTGCACAACTTTTCATCTGATCAGTTGGAAACAAAATATGAAAGCTGTGAGCAGAAGTAAATGAGAATGCGGTAAAAATTTAAATAACTCACCTCAATTTCGAAGGATACCTCCAGGGTCGAAGGAGGCAGCAGAGATCTTAGTTTGCTATCGATGACTCTCGGCCAATCATCGGTGATGCGAAGGTCTCACGAGAGACCGCAAGATGGATATTTCTTGTACTGATTGGCTCCGAAGTATATTCTATTGTTACTTACTTACTTTCGGAAAACTCAGACGATGGCAATAGTGACTGCTGCGCAAGCGCAGTAGTCACAAAAATATAACACAAACAGTGGTGACATATTTTTAATCAAGCTACGAAGGCCGAAGACTGAAGAGTTGCTATGATATTGTGTTGACATGCTATTTGTCCCCAAGGGTACGGGACACATGCACAAAGATCTGGGAGTTGTCTGGCCATATTATTCCCAGGACTCACTACAGCCGTTTTCTAGATGGATCACTGCTCTTCCTGCCTTGAGGCCTAGTATGAAAAGTAAGAGGTCAAGTTTTCTTAAAGTTTACAGTCATGGTTGCAAGGGTAATGGAAAACAATATTATTTTTGCATGATTTTGTATTATTGTTACGAAATAAATCTAAAACGTAAATAATACCACAATTTCATCCACAAAAGGTGATTTTGTCGGATTATGCAACCAAAAAATGTTATGTCTTGTAGGGGGTGTCATGTGATTTTCAACCTTCATTTAAGGTTGGGCCACTCAGTTTTATGGAAAGCCATGACTGTCTTATGTGGTTGTTTATCATTATTTTATGTGGTTTCTTCATTATGTGTTGTAGTCACTTCATTACGTTTTGTGGTTTCTTCATTATGTCTTGTAGTCACTTCATTACGTTTTCTGGTTTCTTCATTATGTCTTGTAATGCAGTCCTGACGTGTTGTGTTTTTATCATGACGTTTTGTAATAACTTCATTATGTGGTGTGGTTTTATCATGATGTTATGTGGTTACGCTGTTATGTGGTCTGGTATCTTCTTTATATTATGTGGTTTCATCACTACGTGATGTGGTTTCGTCATTATGTTTTCTTAGCCTCACTTCCGATACCAAGCTATAGTACCCAGGCTTACTCGCTATCACGAACTGGTTAGACCGGTTTTTAGATGGGTCCCAGTTCCATCTCTTCCCCGGCAGTTGAAGACAACAAAATGGCCGAAACAGACAATTCTATTGCGGCTAAATACAGGAATCGATACGACTTATCATTTGGACGAGTGAGCAAACGAGTCTTTTTCCTCTTTTAGCACGTCCCGCCTCGTTCGGAATACCGCTAGAACATCTGTAATCGATCGCCTGCTTCCAGTAGAGATCGGTGTTCGTACATAATCGGAAATCGGTCAGTATAAAACATGTGCGCGGTAGCATGAACGCTGGTAATTTAGCAAGTGCGGTTATTTTTGCGTTTAAAGGCTTGCGCGTGCCTATCAAAACAAAAATATATCAAAAAACATATTAAAATGTAAAAGCGTTCTCTGGTTAAAAACGGTTAAAAACAATCATAAGCTTTCGGCTATCAGTCTATAGCCTTTAACGAATGAAAAAATGTAAGCGCGTGGACGGAATATATACGAAAAGGGGTGCGAAAAATTCTTAATTATTCTCTCTCGATTTCTATTCTATTTCTATTCTATTCTATATTTCTATTCTATTCTATTCTATTCTCTCTCGTGGTGATAGTTGATTCGGCCTTCGACCTCTTTAACTATCACCTCATCATGAGAAATCTTGTGCTCATAATTGCGGGCGACAAAAGGGGCCCGCAATCGTAATCTCAACGTTGCTTTTACAAACGCATGCCCCGCAGTTGTATAGTTTGGCGCTGACTCGATTTTGCTGAAATCTTGAGTCTTCCACCACGAATGCATGGAATGCAAAGAATGCTATTTTCTCACGCGCATCACGTGTAACATTTTGACCTTGGATCACGTGAAGGTCATGCAAAGCAGCTGCGCCGACGAATCCAAATCGAGCGTATCAACTTGGATTCGACTTTTCTGTTCATGTTGTCGCGTTGTATGCCATTTCCTGGCCGTATTCCGTCTTTATGGAGGTATATCTATGACAAAATTCAATAAGCAGGAATTGATATCAAATTATCCAAATTGTACATGCATCAATCCAAAGCTGAATAGCAACAAGCCAATTCTGTGTTCCAAATTGGGAATGCATCCAACCGAAGCTGAAGGGCAAAAACCCGTTTCAATTCAGGTATCATGCAGCTTGTCAAAATGCAGAAAGGCATACTGAGTGGTAAAAGGCATAACGCAAATAGGCATAATGCAAAGAGGCATAATGCAAAAAGGCATAGCGCAAATAGGCATAACGCATAAAGGCAAAACGCAAATAGGCATGGGTTCGTATTTTATACCCAGTCCGTAATGCTTAGTTCGCGTTTTATGCCTGAGTCTGTGTTTTATACCCAGTCCGTAGTCCGTAGTCCGTAGTCCGCAGTCCATGTTTTATACTGACCGATTTCCGATTATGTACGAACACCGATCTCTACTGGAAGCAGGCGATCGATTACAGATGTTCTAGCGGTATTCCGAACGAGGCGGGACGTGCTAAAAGAGGAAAAAGACTCGTTTGCTCACTCGTCCAAATGATAAGTCGTATCGATTCCTGTATTTAGCCGCAATAGAATTGTCTGTTTCGGCCATTTTGTTGTCTTCAACTGCCGGGGAAGAGAT
>JAHPZR010035692.1:10000-11160 GCA_019787425.1 Platygyra sinensis
ATAGACTAAACCAATCAACAAAAGCGAAGATTTCTGTTCGAGAAACTGAAAGACGTAGAGGATAAACAAAAGATTCGAAACACGACTCTGCGGATGAGATTAGTTGCCGCGAAAATTATTGCTGCTCAACTCCAGGGTGAGAAACATTTTAATCTCACAGTTTGCGGCTCATTGACTCCTTTTAAGAAAATTACGTTTTTGTGGAAAGCTCGTTCGCGTTTTAAGTTTTATTTATTTATTTTTTTTTGGAAAATTCAGATAAAGTCGAAGTCTTGAACTTTTGTTTGAGTTAAACATTATACACAACAATCACCGTTACGGTCAAACATGACGCCATCGTCCGTTTTTAAACTTTTCAAGTCCACCCACACGAAAACGCAAAGGTAGCGTTTTCGCATTCCTCCGTTATGAAGACAAGAGCGTTTCAAAAAACTATAGATAGATAGCTACATAGATACAACTTTATTTAACTACGCTGGCCACACACAACAAAAGCTGGTTTCCAGGTGGGGCGTAGGTAAACACGTTAGAATAAGTTTTTCGTGACGGATTGATCTGGGCGGCAAGCCTAACCGTACAAATAAAGCTGTGTAGCATAAATTGCAAAGTTGTTACAGAACATAAGCGTGCATATAAAGAATGTTTCGCAAATTAACATATTAAAACTTTACGAAGTCGGTGTCCGCCATTTTGAATAATCAAATCCAGCCGGTCTCAGGAGGCTCGTTTGACCATGACGTCAGTGCTTTCTCATTGGCTCACAGACAAGCCTTTTGTTTTTTCGGTTTATAAGTGCGACACCACCCGGATGGTTGGGCGGCCAGTTAATTCCACGACAAAGTACATATCTCCAATCGTCTCTCAATCTGTCATAAAGGCAATTATTCTCTCTCAATTCCCCCACATACCGACACATCCCTAGTACATCTCATTAATCCCCCACATATATCTACACATCCTACATCTCATTAATCCCCCACATATATCTACACATCCTACATCTTATTAATCCCCCACATATACCTACACATCTTACATCTCATTAATCACCACATATACCTACACATCCTACATCTCATTAATCCCCACATATACCTACACATCCTACATCTCATTAATCTCCCACATATACCTACACACCCTACATCTCATTAATCCCC